>OLKM01002951.1:5000-10000 GCA_900291075.1 Melanogrammus aeglefinus | reverse complement strand
ATTGAGCGAGGGCACAGAGCGAGACAGAGTAGACTAGTCCGAAAGGTGCATTTGAAGAAAATTATATATCTGAAAGGACTCACAGTCCAGAGAGTGGGAATCTGTCTGAGTGAGTTTGTGTGTGTTTGTGTGTATGTGTGTGTCTGTGTGTGTGTGTGTGTGTGTGTGTGTGTGTGTGTGTGTGTGTGTGTGTGTGTGTGTGTGTGTGTGTGTGTGTGTGTGTGTGTGTGTGTGTGTGTGTGTGTGTGTGTGTGTGTGTGTGTGTGTGTGTGTGCGCGCGTGTGTGTGTGTGTGTGTGTGTGTGTGTGTGTGTGTGTGTGTGGTGTGTGTGTGTGTGTGTGTGTGTGTGTGTGGTGTGTGTGTGTGTGTGTGTGTGTGTGTGTGTGTGTGGGTGTGTGTGTGTGTGTGTGTGTGTGTGTGTGTGTGTGTGTGTGTGTGTGTGTGTGTGTGTGTGTGTGTGTGTGTGTATGTGTGTGTGTGTGTATGGAAGTGTCAGTGTATGTACGATTAGATAATTGTGACATCTTTTAGCTGTGACCTTGATGTGCAGCATGGCAGAACGGGGCAGTATTTCCTTTAAAACTGTGTCTCAGAGTAGGAAATAAACCCACATGTCAACAACATGTATCTGTGTACAATTATAAAACAAAAACAAACCAATGTATATGTATACAAATACATTTAAACTGCCTCAAGGAGCACAGGACTCTTGATCATAAATGGCAACTATTTGGTTTATATAAATATAAGTACTAGTAAAACCGACAAATTCCTCAAATTATTAATTTTAAATTGTTTTAGGAGAACATAAGTGTTTGTATGGGTTAAGAATGAGACATTATTATTTGTGTTTTTCCTTTCCTTCCTTTATTAATCCGTTACAACAGCATCGGATCAAGACGCATCAGAAGCTGCTTTGCAGTGGTTTCCAGATTAAGAGCGCACACAAACACACACACACAGACACACACACACACACACACACACACACACACACACACACACACACACACACACACACACACACACACACACACACACACACACACCACACACACACACACACACACACAAACACACACACACAGACACACACACACCTCCTCTTCCACCTTGAGGCACCTCAAATAATGGCCTTCCTAAAATAAAGTGTTAATGGTTCAAGGGCTCAGACCGCGGTGGGGGTTGGGTAGGAAGCTTATCAAGCCATGCATTAGCACCCTCCTCTCCATTCTGCTGCACGCTTACACTTCCCTTGCCTGCTGTGTACTAATTCCCTTTAATTGACTGGTGCTTGTTCGTTGTTTTGCTTCAGAAAAAAGTCGCAGCACCTGTGTTCCTGATGAACGGTACGTTTTCAATGCATCACAATGTCATATTAAGACTCTGTGTCCGCAGGCCTTGTGTGTGTTATTATAATATGGCGGGCTGAACAAAGGGAAAACATGGGGATTTCCATCAGGTTTATTTCATGTTGTCTTTAATATTCATATCGAAAACAATGACAGAAACATTGTGATATTTCAGGCAAAAGATTTGCCTGAATACCCCAGTACTACCAAAACACACACACACACACACACACACACACACACACACCACACACACACACACACACCACACACACACACCACACACACACACACACACCACACACACACACACACACACACACACATACCAATGCACACTTACACACAATTGACACACCCAGCACACAACACACACACACACACACACACACACACACACACACACACACACACACACACACACACACACACACACACACACACACACACACACACACACACACACAGAATACATACATCATACAAACAAAGGATAATGCATTGTCATGCTGAAAATGTATGGCAAAAATAAATTAAATACTTTGGATTCCACACACTTTATCTTCCTTCATGATCCTGCTGTGTGCATACTCAATGCTGCTCGGCCAATATGCATTATACATTTAATTGAATTAATAAATACAGTACATCCCTAATGAATACAATTGGTAAAAAATAATAATCGTTTTGTGTTTTTTAATTCATAGTGTATCATGCCATTGCTCACCCTGCAGCGTGACTTGTGAGTTAAGTCTCCGGCTCCGTGGCACCTTGTTAAAATACATTTCATATTAATTTATACTGACCATACCGTCCATATTTGTAAACAGATCACAGATTAAAAAGAAAAAAGAACAAGGTCTGAAGGATGTTGAGAGTGCTTCTCCATACTAATACACACATTAACGCACAAGCACACTGGCGAACGATTTGATATTTAATTTAAAAGATAATTAAAATAAAAAGTGTGTAAAATATAAACAAATCTCCTGTGGGTCTGGGGCTTTTTTCACATTACACACCTACGCCATCAAAAAAAGAATTAGACACTTTTTCTTCCACCAAATAATTCCCATTTCTTTGTGGAATGCTTGGTGGTTGCTGGGAGGCCGGAGGGGAGTGGGGATGGGGATCAGGATAGCAGCTCTCTGCTGACTGCTGCCGAGTCCGGGCTCGCTGACAAACCTGGCAGCAGCAAGTGTTTGGGGAAGGATTCGATGGAAAGGGGAATCGCATGGAGACTTTTGACAAATAGCAAGAAGGTAAAAAACAATAAGAAAAAGAGAGCGAGCAGACACTTTGTGAGCCAGAGGAAATGGGTGTCTTCGGGAGGAATTCTCTGATTGATCATAACTGTTGATTTTTTAGGATAATAGATTATCTAATGCAGACTCTTTTGAGTTTTTGAGCGTCTGACCAGATCATGGAATGTGTGTGTGTGTGTGTGTGTGTGTGTGTGTGTGTGTGTGTGTGTGTGTGTGTGTGTGTGTGTGTGTGTGTGTGTGTGTGTGTGTGTGTGTGTGTGTGTGTGTGTGTGTGTGTGTGTGTGTGTGTGCGTGTGTGCGTGTGTGTGTGTGTGTGTGCTGTGTGTGTGTGTGTGTGTGTGTGTGTGTGTGTGTGTGTGTGTGTGCGAGCATGCTCTATGTGTTGGACCAAACTAAAGTATACGTCACTATATTCATGACTCAATACCTTGATGCTGCTGAAGTGACTCGGTTTTTGGTTCAGTCTCAACCAGTCACTGCACATTGGAGAAGTTGCAGAAACAATACAGGATGTCACACGTGAGTGACCATGAGCATTAAGCAGCCAGCGGAATCCAAAGATATCTTCATTCAGCTGGAACAGTCCAATAAGATTAGGGTATTAATAATTAAGTCAAATTTAGCCTTAAGGATCCATACATTTAACAAGATATAATGAGCAAACAAAGCTATAAAATCCTCAATCCATAACACCATATGTTATATTAATTATACATATTGGAGTCCACCCAGCTATTGGGTCAATGGGTTTCTATATGCATACATGTAGAGTGTAGAGGTGGATGTTTTTCTACCTACGGATAGGTGCATGAGTGTGTATCTGCATATGTGTGTGTATGTACTGTATGTGTGTGTACATATAATGTATGTGTGTGTGTGTGTGTGTGTGTGTGTGTGTGTGTGTGTGTGTGTGTGTGTGTGTGTGTGTGTGTGTGTGTGTGTGTGTGTGTGTGTGTGTGTGTGTGTGTGTGTGTGTGTGTGTGTGTGTGTGTGTGTGTGTGTGTGTGTGTGTGCGTGTGTGCGTGTGTGTGTGCATGTGTGTCTGTGTGTGTGTGTGTGTAATTGCTTGTGACCACAGCACATAGGGACATCTTTGTACATCTGCGTCCATGGGCTGCCGGCTGAGCCTGACTTGACAATCTGTGTACGCAGGAAGGTGTTGGTGGCATAAGAGGGAGTGTGTGTGTGTGTGTGTGTGTGTGTGTGTGTGTGTGTGTGTGTGTGTGTGTGTGTGTGTGTGTGTGTGTGTGTGTGTGCGTGTGTGTGTGTGTGCGTGCGTGGCGTGCGTGCGTGTGCGTGGGGCGGTGCGGTGGGTGCTGGTGTGTGTGTGTCTGTGCGTGGTGTGTGTGTGTGTTTTGGGGTGGAGGGGGGGGTGGGCTGCTGCCAGACAACAATCATACCCTCGTGATGCACTGAATTCACTACTTCAACCTCCCCCCTTAAAAAAAAGGAAAATAAAAACAACACTGCACCAGTCGCCACTGTCAGCCACAAAATGGTGCCCATATGCCTGGGGTGGAAGCTGTCCAGATGAGTTGGTTTAGTTGGGGAAGCTAACGATGGCAGGCAGCCATATTGGATATCAGTAAACAATACAGTCAAGGTTGTTGTTTTTTTGTCTTTTTTAAATTACCTACATTTAATCTATACCTTCCTCTTACCGACCTGAATGTGATTGTGATAAGTTTGGAGGGAGAGGTGCAGGTGTCGCTATGGAGGTCGTCCATCCTCCACCTCCCTTGTTCGTGTCACTTCTCGTCTCTCTCATGTCTCTCGTCTCTCTTCTCTTGCCCTAGGAAGAGCCCACCACTAAGAGCGCACCGCAGAACCCCAGCTCATCCCGGGGAGACGCAAGCTAACAGGTTAGGGTGCAGGCGGAGGGGGGAGCGAGAGAGATAGATTGACAGCAGGAGAGAGAGAGACAGAGTCAGAGGGAGGAAGAGAGCAAGAGAGAGATAGAGAGCGAAATAGAGACAGAGAGAGACAGAGAGAGACAGAGAGAGACCGACACATCGATAGACAAAGACAAAGAGATAGAGAGATAGAGAAGGAGAGAGAGTGAGAGTGATTGAGAGAGAGAGACAGAGAGAGACAGAGAGAAGCCGAGAGAGAGACAGAGGGAGATATGGGAGTGGAGCTCCACTGCGTCCCTCGTCCTAATGCCCCCAACCCTCCTGTTCTTTGCCACCTCCCGCACCCACCCACTCATCCCCCCTCCCTTCCTACCTCCCTCCCTCCCTCCCTTCCTCTCATCCCATGCGACCCCTGCTGATCCCGCCCCCGTACTGCCCGCAGGGTACCGTTACCGTGACAGCGCAGTGACAGTAATCTTTCACCGATTGCTTTTTTTTCTTCTTTTAAATAGAATGAGGTTGGTGTTGGG
>OLKM01002950.1:0-48831 GCA_900291075.1 Melanogrammus aeglefinus | reverse complement strand
GACTACTTGCTTTCTAAAGCATTTGTAGATGCATTGTAGAGCTGTGTTACAGCATTGAACCACAATTTCTAGCTGAATTTTCTTTTTATTGACACTCCGGTCCACTTACTCTGGGTCTGCACTGTTGAGGACATTGTTATTAGTTTTACTGGTTTAGAAATAATTTACCTTTTGGGGGCATCTTGGAACAACTTTTTAGTTTTATCGGGCATTTGAGCTTTTTTTCCGGTGTTGCTGGAAGAGATAGAGATATCCTGTGTGTTACGGCGTGGTGTCATCTTCCTCCTCTCGCGTCGACCGTGGTTTACCCTAGTGCTCTCTCCGCTCACGTATCCCTGTACACTCACATAGAACAGCTGGCATCTTCTCTGCGCCGCGCTGCGAGAATCTCTTATCGTTCTCACTATATATATACCTCCACTCAGCTCTCGCTCGTTCGTGAGTGGAGCTCTACATGCGACGCGATAGAATCGCTCGCGGTGTCTTCTCGCTTTTAGCCACCGATATTACCTATATTTACATTAGATTCCTTTGCAAAATATTGTCCAGATTGGGGGGATAACAATTATCAAACATCTTCCACAGAAGAGGGGCAAATATTGATTTGTATCTCACGCGCCCTTGTTTTGGTTACGTGCACCCCGCTGGCTATCATCATTTCATGGATGTCATAGAGATGTCTCATCGTCTACTCTCTCCATCGGTCTCAATTACGGCGCGCTCGGGAACTTTGGACATTTTCTGGCCAGATTTTCCTGTTCTTCAGATCGTTCTTCGTCTAATAACACATCTGACTCATTTAATTCTCGATGGTTTTACTTTCAGTTTTTAAACACTCTCTGTTATACGTGCTTATTTTTTTCACTAGCACGAATTACACTATCTGGTGATAATCAGATGCTTCAGGCATATTTGTTCAATTTAAGTAAAGGCACTGACATTACATGCCAACATTATCATTCTATGCACCTTTGCATTAAATGTTTCTTAATAGTTTCGCTAGTTGTTTCATTAGATGACTTTTTACAAGCCTAATGACTGTCAATTGAAGGTCATCAAGCAGTTGGCTGTGCCTGTTACCCAATTTTTCAACAACGACCTAAATAATCTTCATTGTCTGTCTGTTAAAAGCTCTTGATTGCTGCTTGAAGTAACACTATTGACCTATCACTAATTATTTTGCAGAGGTTGAGTATTTCTTGATAAATAATCTTTCATCATCTCTTGTTAGGCTTACTACAGATGTTTCTATCTGCACTTCGTGTGTGTTCTTCACTATCATTAAGCCACTGGTACTGATAAGTTGGAGTTGCTGGATCACAATTGTTATTTTCATAATATAGGCTTTTTCTTGGTTATTATGGCCTCTATCCGTACTCTCACTACATAGTCTGTAGCATCCCCAACATGCTGGGGCATGTTCGGGAGCTCATTGCCACAAGCGTACTCCTTGCCTCACTTTTGAAACATATCACTTTCGAGGGACTGCCTGATCTACTGTGAAACCCTTTATTACTTTTGATTCATCTTTCCTCTTCTAATTTGTATTTTTAAGTTTTCTTAAGTCTGTCATTCTCTTCAATCTAATAGCTTTATCACATTCTCCGGACGTGGACTTGATTTTCCCACGTATTTTACTGCATGACCCTACACCGCGTTCGTTATAGGGCTGAACAGCAACCTTTTGATCTGCATTGCCTAAAAGTTAAGTACATTTCATAAGGTTTCATTGACTGCAGATGCTTAGCTAGGTTTTTACGCTTTGTGCCTCGAAATGGCCGGTGCACTTCAAGTGGTACCATGATTAATCCCCCTGCATTATTCATCATTACATTTAAGGATCTCATTTTGATTTCAATCGGCGCTGTCATGCTCACGGTCAACTGGGCATGATTTATGTCCACAGTAACCAGAAATGATTAAGGAACGGCGATGCTGAATTTCTTTTACTAGCTGGGCTGAGTATGTTTAAACATTAACACACAATAAGGACTTGGGACTCCTTTCATTTCCCTGCAAATAATTCAACCATTGTTATTTCGAAACGACTAACATCTCATTACATCTATAAACTTTTTCTCACTCATGTCTTTCTAATGTAAATACTGCTTTCTCTTCTAACTTATATGTAAGTGTACCTAAACAGGATTCTTCTGCCTAATACAGTATATTAAAGTTTCTTCACTAATTGGACTCGATAGCTTGTCATTTACATCTACATGTTCTTCTTCTGCCACTTCACTTTCACTTTCCTCCATGCTATCTATAACAAAATCGTTGCCGTCACAACTACTGTTATTATCAAAGTTGTCCCCAACTTTGCCATTGTGTAACAAGTTGGTGCTTTCTACACAGTCTGGACGGTCTGGACCTATACCAGCATCAGTATTTCTGAACCGAGCCTACAATTAAGTCATTTCATTTGGCTGCAAACTCTTTCAGGATTACCCGGTTGAGGACTGCTTTTCACTATTCACAAGATTTCTTACATTTTGGCGATTCTCCTTCCATATGACTCGTAGGAGAAAAGCACTTCTTTTTAGGTCCGAGGAACAACCATGTGGCCACTTTAGAGACTTGACAACTAGCTCCCAAAACCCTTTCTGGTGTATGCTATTATTTTTCGAAAGCTGTTTAATTGTCTCTGACACATGTACGTAGTCTATTGGCTGTTTTCTACGCATACATGACACTCTGCTCCACCTTTCAATTTCTGTCCATACACTGGGCTAACTACTGGTATATCAGGCCCACAACTCAAATTCACATCAGCAGCCAAGATCTCTCCATCCACTCCAAATGACAACTCCTTGACACTACTCATAAAACCGTCTGACCAATGTCAATGATACTTTCCCTGCCTCCGTCACTTAGACCACCACTTTTCCGACACCGTCTCCCACTACGGACACGCACACACAAACCTCCACTTGGCCTTTCCCTCACGCCACCACGTCGGACACGTTTACCATGACGCACACGCCCACGCACACCATCACCAGACACAGTCCCTTCAGAATCTGGACCTCTGGACCGCAGAAGTGCCTTAGGGTATGTAGAATGTTGGTGTATTTTAGTGTCTCTCTTATTGTTCACATTTCTAGTCTAGGAACAGGCCAGGGCCTCTATTATTTGATACAAGGTGTTATCCCCAACATTCTGCCATTGTTATGTGTCGGGTAGGTCGAACCAACCTGGCCCTCCGGGACATAGCCAGGGCCAGGATACCTTATCAAGGGAGAGTGCGTCTGTTCACGTGTTACTCATCTATCCCCTTTTTGTAATATACTGGGCCCCAACCCTTTGGTTCGAGGAGTAGAGGGTTTTCGACAGCCAAGGAACAAGTCATCGACCACCGGGTCCACTATAGATTATTCAACCTAAGTCTGTATCTCGCTGTACATCCTGGAATAAACCATCTATTCAACCCTCTACTCCAACCTGTCAAGCTGTTTTGATTTCGACTTCAAGAATTACTATACTACGACCTGAAAAATACACAACGCAGAGTCGTTTCGGAACAGTTTTAGAAATAAGCTGAATCTAACATTTGGTGGCCGTGACACCGTCTTGAAGAGAGAGGAGTGAGAAGACGATTGCCTCGGAAGATTGCCCTGTGACAGAGAAGAGCGCGCGCCCTGGCCTGGGGGGGACGTCTCAACGCGCTGCCCTGCGGAGGGACCCGCATCCACAACGCGGCTGAACCAGCGCATCTCTATGCACCACGTGGGAATCAACGGTGACTGAATCTCATTCCACACTCTCGACCAAGAGAAAAGAACAAGAAAGTAATCTTAAAAATAATCTACACACACATAACTGTGATTATTATTATATTTGTTTTTACTATTAGGCTGCACTACATTTGCCTGAGTAATGAAGTTGTGTCATTAAGAGCTTGACGAAGTTGAGGACCTGTATTAGTGATTAAGAGTTTGTGTTAATAATCACTGAATATACGCCATATGAAACTATTGTTTGTTCCTTTGGTCTGGGTTTGAGTCCTAGAATTGCTGAAATACGCGCCTTTGGTCTGGGTTTGAGTCCTAGGAATTGTTGAATACGGCCTTTGGTCTGGGTTTGAGTCCTAGAATTGTTGAATAATATTGATTTAAGGCCTTTGGTCTGGGTTTGAGTCCTAGAAAATTATTAGGCCTTTGGTCTGGGTTTGAGTCCTGGAATATGTTGTTAAGGCCTTTGGTCTGGTTTGAGTCCTAGAATGTTTGAATAATAGTTGATTAAGGCCTTTGGTCTGGGTTTGATGGTCCTGGAATATGTGTTGTTAAGGCCTTTTGGTCTGGGTTTGAGTCCTGGAATATGTTGTTAAGGCCTTTGGTCTGGGTTTGAGTCCTAGAATATTGTAATAGCATGTCATTCAAGTGATTGTGTTCATCTTTGCTAGTTTGTCAATGTTGATACGTGTCCTGAATATAACTTAAGACGTCTGGTTTTGCTCAGGGCTTTTGGTTTTTACGACTTGTTGGACAAAGGAGTGAAACCCGTATTTGTATTGAATTCACTGGTGAGGTTACATGAATCGCTAGAGTTTTTGTTTGTGCTATGTTGTTTTGATCCCCGCCGAGGAATCACATATATTGTTTTTATGAGATAATGATGGACCCCCAAACTAAACGCTGGCCAAAGGAATCGATCTGGAAGGTTTTCAAAGACTGGGTCAAGAAGACCAGACGAAGTGAACCAGTTGGGTGGTTACTATTGTCTCAGTGTAAGCGCTACTTTATCAAGCATGTCAGCAACAAAAGAGAGATGAATTGGAAAGACAACTGCTCACTATTGAAGATGCTCTGGGAAAGACAAGAGAGCAAATCAAACTGCTTGCGATGAAATTCGTTTGGTTAAAAGGATGAATTGACTCGGGAGAGAGACCTACACAAGCGCTAGTCAGAGAAGGACTGATAGCGGCCCGCCCCCCCTCGACTCAGGGCCCCAAGGGGGGGTGACCAAGGCAACGGAGGAGGAGTTTTGGGAGTCTATGGTCGCATGTACCCCACACTGCCATTGTGTGGCCAGATGGGGAATACATCTTCCCGATGCAGCCATCGTCGCCACCTGGTGGTTTACAGGAGTCAAGACACAGTGTTCTCCCAGCCGTCAACAGCTTTGTAGGCGAGTACCCGGTCATCTGCAGTACCCCCCACGTGCCACGGAAGGGAAATCCATCTGCCCCACCTGACTATGCTAACCTCAGGCCCTTGAAGAAGATAGAAAGCGCTGAGGGACGCACAATCCTCTATGAACCCTCCAGCCCGAAGAAACATCGAAAATGGAGTGCGGAGATCGACCACCCAAAGAGAGCAGGCCTACAGCCATGGATTAAACTGAAACAACTGATGCTTCTGTACGAACTCCACCCCTACGATGGGCTTGCTATTTTGTTCAAACACCTGAGCAGCACTGAGCGCATCCAGATTCGATACGAGGTGGAAGATGCCCTTGGAGAAGACGGAATGAGACCAGAGAAGGGATGGGAGGCCATAAAGGCGTGGATCCAAAAGCACTCCAAAGGCACAGGTCAACTGGACAACAATCACACGTGTTTTGCAGAAGAAGACGAGAGTCTGGACCAGTTCAACGAGCGCTTCTTCGAATGTTATTTGCTGCACTCAGGCCAAACTGAATATGATATGGACACCATCGACCAGTCACAGGACTTGCCTTTGAAGGACCATGTATCTCCAGCAGGTACTGCCGGAGATCCGAAGGGGAGTAAAGACAAGGGTTTCCCGGCTGGGACAACCGAAGCAGCACAATGGCAGAGATCAAGGAATTCGGAGAAAAGGTGGATCGAGATGAAGGAGTCAGGATTCGATTTCTGGCGGACGAGGAGAAGGGAATGGCAAGGGAACGAGAAAGATTCCCCCAGCCCAACAGAAATAGAGAACGATTCCTCCCGCCAGACAGACAGAAAGAACTTCGACCATGCCACAACTGTGGACAAAGTGGACACTGGCAAAGAGAATGTGAAGCCCTCGAAAGGAGCGGGTACCGTGAGCGCCCCCAACGAGAAACCAGGGAACGAAACCGCTCAGACAAAATGAAAGAACTATGGAAGAAATTACAGTCGCAGAGTGGTGAAGAACTCAGCCGCATATACGATTCAATGACGGAAACCAACAATAACCATGGAACCAGTGAAGTCAGTGGAGTCCTCCAGGTGTCCAAGCAATACCCACTCAACAGAGCTGCCGTGGATGGACTGAGACCAATCCATAAAAGACTTGATGACAGGGAATCATCTACAAGACTCAATCAATCCAAACCATGAGGGGCACATACCAAATTCTATTAGTTACTCGATCCGCTGTTCGTGTAGCTAAGAAGACGAAGTGGATACATGCAAGCCACTGCAAATTAGTTGATTCACCAACTTGGAATGACGCTCGTTAGATTTGGCACGCAAATTGACTGATAATGGGTGAAGAGTAGGGAGGTGTTTGAGTGTTTGTTATTTTCATTCCTTTATTTCTTTGAGTGTTTGTTATTTTCTTTCCTTTATTTTTACGAGAGGTTAGCTTTCGAAAGATGCTAGGACTTTTGTCACCACCTCTCTAAGTTCATGTTGGCTCCTTCTTGACACAACTGCTCAGCTTTTAGACTTTTTGTGTTTGTTTTGTTTTATTTTTGAACAAAGTTTCAATCATTTCATTCATTCACACAAGGTTTATTGATGAACCATATGATGACTGATTACTGATTACTGATATAACCATTTTCGAATCAAGCGATTAATTTTTTGTATGATAATTTTTCATTGTTTATCGAATCATTAAGACAATTACAAACCATAGTTGATTATTATT
Organism: Melanogrammus aeglefinus; assembly: GCA_900291075.1. Taxonomy (NCBI): domain Eukaryota; kingdom Metazoa; phylum Chordata; class Actinopteri; order Gadiformes; family Gadidae; genus Melanogrammus; species Melanogrammus aeglefinus. The sequence goes on along the minus strand of OLKM01002950.1, from coordinate 42,010 downwards.
ACTGTTGGAGGCTGTGACAATGCCTCCCCCATGACTGATTCTGGCACTTTTTCTTTGCCCAGGAGTGTTCGTCCTGACATCCTTCATCCCCATCACACCCTGCGGTGGCCATCCATCAACTTGAAAAGAACTCTGTTGCAACTGCTTACTCAAAACCAACTGAGTCATGATGTTACAATGGTGGAGTTTTCACTGCCAAGCAGAGGGAGGGGCCTGGACAGTTGACCTTCTTGATTCTTTAAAAATTTTATCTGTTTTGGTTTAATCATGTGTAACCTAATGAGTTTGTTATTTTCTTTATTATAGTGGCCTACACCTGGTTTACTTGTGTATGATTTGAATTTACTGTTTTTGCCTTTTATGCTTTCTTTCATTGATTTAGTTAATTATTAATGGGTCACCAGAAAATAACACTGAATTCTCTTTTGTTGGTGATCTTTTAAACTATGTTTAGTATGATCAAGAGGGAGGAATGTAGAATGTTGGTGTATTTTAGTGTCTCTCTTATTGTTCACATTTCTAGTCTAGGAACAGGCCAGGGCCTCTCATATTGATACAAGGTGTTATCCCCAACATTCTGCCATTGTTATGTGTCAGGGTAGGTCGAACCAACCTGGCCCTCCGGGACATAGCCAGGGCCAGATACCTTATCAAGGGAGAGTGCGTCTGTTCACGTGTTACTCATCTATCCCCTTTTTGTAATATACTGGCCCCAACCCTTTGGTTCGAGGAGTAGAGGGTTTCGACAGCCAAGGAACAAGTCATCGACCACCGGGTCCACTATAGATTATTCAACCTAAGTCTGTATCTCGCTGTACATCCTGGAATAAACCATCTATTCAACCCTCTACTCCAACCTGTCAAGCTGTTTTGATTTCGACTTCAAGAATTACTACTACGACTGAAAATACACAACGCAGAGTCTGTCCGAACAGTTTAGAAATAAGCTGAAATCTAACAGGTAGCAGAGGACATCAACACCTTCAATATGGCACCTCAAACCTCCACTCAGTCCCTGAAAATTCCAGCAGATTAGAGTTAGAAACTGTACAGCATTTACAAAATTAATTTAATTAAGTTAATTAAGAACAGCACTTACAAAAGTAAAGCTAATAAAGTTGTTGCACTTACACCACACATCTCCTTGAACTGATACTCTGCCACAGTCTCCTTCACACCGTGTTTAACCTACATGATTCATATTTCAGCAGATAATGCATCATATACATCATATACACATTTATACACTCTGTTTAACCTACATGATTCATATCTTGGCAGATAATGTTTGATATACACATCTCTGTTCTGTTCAACTTTTGTTATATATAGCCTACATCTTAACGGCCAACCTTAAGCCAACCTTCGTGTACATGTAACACTTAGTGCTGCTTCCACAACTGCTATGACTCAATGTTTAGGAACATTCACTTACCACTGACCAGGCAGACGGATCACAATGCCTCATGGTCCGTGAAGTCCCTGAGACAAGCACCCTTGGAGTCACACGAACCGTGGACATTCGCGGAGCTGGTTCAGGACTGGTCAACAGTTCAGTGACAGAGTAGAGGCGAAGATATGATGCGCACCACAGCAGGTCAACAAAGCGTGGCATGCCATAATCATTACTCAGGTGGATGCCATCCCTGCACCAAAGCTGACTGTTGTTAGGATGGAAGGCTCGGCAATGGAGAGGTAGCGCACCCCAAGGCGAACAGCTACGCGGTGGAACTACTGCCGCATTAAGTCCTGATAGTCGGGGTCCTCACATAGGCTTGGGGGGAAATCTAGCACAAATACATGTAAAGTAAACAAGACAAAAAAAACAGACAATTCATAGCAACACAGCATTAATTCTGTAACAGGTTATAACAATAGTTGTAATAGATCAGCCATAACAACAGTTGTAGTACCTAGTTGTAATATGTAAAAATAGACATTAAATTAGTTCCAATCATTTACATTATGCCGCGGTCCACAGGGAAACACTGATTTACATTATGCAGCTGTAATTGTAGTTTACCTCGGCCCAACGGTCCAGCGCGCTTCTGATGAAGCCCGCGCAATTCTTTTCTCCAGCTTCCTCGACCGTTCGACTACCGGTAACATTATTACCTGGGGCCAACAAGCAGACTAGATCGGGTGAAGATGGGAGCTGCACATTCCTCAGCTCCATCGTCAACCCTTTAGCTGTTGCCCCAGGTGTGCAGCAGAAGCCGAAGGACAAACATCCCTTTGGCATCTCCATGATCCCATCAACAAGGCTACGGAGATGTGAGTCCCCAAACACCATTACAAAATTACAAAAAAAAGGGAAAACAGTGAAAGGTGTGAAAGGTGTTTTTGCTAGGGTACTTGAGGTGGTTGCTAAGGTCTTGCTATGGTAATTATACTGTAGTGGTTACTCTGCTATAAACTTATAGCAAGCTCAACCTTTTTTTTCCCAAGTTTTCAGGAAGCACGTGAGAAACACGCGAGAAACACACGAAGAAGACGTGCATTTCCTCCATAACGCGGAAGGAGAATATCTGCCTTTTGGAGAATATGATCGATCGTCTATTAGGTGCCAGTGGCCATAGTGATGATAGTGTCCGTAATGGACGTGGCATAGACAGCAGGGGTTGTAAAAATAGGGCTCTGAAGATACTACAAAGTCACCCGCGATAGGAACTGATTTGACCAGGCTACTTTATTATATAGTAGCATAGGGTTTGTGATTATAGTAATAGTTTACTATTGTTGGTTTACATGTGACTGTTTTCCTGTTATCATTTGTTATGTGGGGTGAAATGAAAAAAAAGGAAAGTAAAACTGCTCAAATATGTTCAACATCTAGTATTTACTGAAATGTGCATAATTCACGGTGGTTACCATCCAGTGACGTCATAATATGCAAATTAGATGAGTAAATTTACCCCCTTCATAAACTTCTGTTCATACTCAATGATTTTCACATTTACAGTAGGACTTTATCTCTGACCACTTGCAAGCCATGGCCTTTTTAAATTTTGATGTAAAAATCCAATTTAATCCAGTTCCCACTACTGACCATTTAAAACTGAGAGGGCACAGCACCAGCCATAGCGGAGCAGGCAGAAGATCATTGAGAAATAAACATGAATAAGTGAATTTAAAAACGTTGCTAGGCTGTTGCTAGGGTAATTATAATGGTTGTGCGTTTGCATGCACTGTAATAAGTCAGAAGAAGTCAAAGGAATAACAATACAGTGCATTTGCATGCATAAGTTAGAAGAAGCCAAAGGAATAACAGTGCATTTGCATGCACTGTAATAAGAAGTCTAGAAAGAACAGTACAGTGCATTTTCATTATCCAATTTTATCCAGTTGCTTTTTGGTAACTGTCTGCAACGCAACCGACACGCTCAGGCCACGCTCACGCCATGCATATGCAAGCTGCGCCGAAAATGCGTGCATGCTACAAATAGGACCGAGGCAGGCAGAGTCAAACACATTTCTGGTGTGCGAAGAGAAAGACATAATGTAAATATAACATCTACATAGGTTCATCAATTTGATTATCTCACCATCATCCCTGGAGATGCCTCGGGGAAAATGGTACAGTGCATGTACCCTGTGAATTCAGACCTCGACCATCTCTTCACCAAGTGACTCTCTCCACACATATTTTCTGTCACGAGAAGTTGCATATTTCATTTAGCACATCTACGTTTTTTTTTTAAACATTCCATGAAAAACAATTACATGACACAACAGCCTTTGCAGATAAATTACAGTGGCATTTTCCTGCTGATGGTATAATAACGTGACCTGCCAAATAACGTTAGCTCAGTACACGTGTTGCCGTCTCCCACAGAAAAACCTACCGAAACTTGATCAAATGCATGTACAAAGTAATATGTTGGCTACTTGTGCGATTTGTGTTAGGAAGCAGTATAGATGTTAAATGGAAAAAACATCACAAACTACAACTTCATCTGTGCATTTTTGCATAATTTAGTGTATCACATCAGCAACCACGTTAATGCCGTGCCGTGCGTTGAGTCCTAACAAGCTAACAGTTAACGTTGCACAAAATCGCGTTACACGCATCGCATAGAATAGGACTGTATCACGTACAAATAGAATACAGACATGCAAAACAAACCCTTTTTTAGCTCAGAAGATCGAACGCAGTTTTCAAAATGAACGCAACAATCGCTGTATGACTGTCAATAAGCAATGGTTGCATGCAAGGACTGATTGCGTGTCATGCATGGGTTTATATATCGAAACGAGATGTCCTGTGATTGGTCAATTCATGTAAAGTTTCCCAGGCTCATTTTAATCATATTAGTACTAATATTTCCAAATTCTTTTTCGTTAATATTCTGTTGTCTCTTCAGCACAACAAATGTAATGATGTGTATGATTTAAGAACTTTTGTTGGTCAACATCGGTCACAAATATGTCAATAGGTCATTCGCCTTAAGGCCTGCTGGTGCCATGCGGACGACAATCCCCCCAATGTTTTTTCAGATTGCGGTTAGATTAGATTAGATTAGAAAACTTTATTGATCCCCAAGGGGAAACTGCTTTGCCACGCAATAAAAAACACAAACATCCACATAACAAACAATACAAACATTTCCATACCATTGCACAAAACTTATCAACATGATTGGATACTTCATACAACAGAGTAGGCTGCTCAAAGCAAGTGATTTAAATTGATATTAATATAGGCAAGGATAAATAAATAAGTATAAGAAAAATATACACCTCCAAAAGATTAAAAAAACAACAGCAACAGTAGACAGCCGCTATTTGTGGTTAAAATATCTGACTGCTGCAGGAACAAAGGAGCGTCTGAGTCGTTCAGTAGAACACCGAGGCATCACTAAACGCTTACTGAAGGAGCTTTTAAGATCCCTAAATATATTGTGGAGTGGGTGGTTATCATAGAGGAGGACTGTTTTCAACTTGGGTCCTTGTTCTCTTCTCCACTATTACCTCAAGCTTATCTGGGTTTAAAACCAATCACTGAGCCAGCCCTCTTGATTATTTTATTAATCCTGTTCTTGTCGTCAATAGGTATACTGCCTCCCCAGCACAGGACAGCATAAAATAAGACACTAGCCAGGATGCCCTGGTAGAAGATGTCGAGCAGCCTTGGGCTAATGTCAAAGGATCTAAGTTTCCTTAGAAAGAAAAGTCTGGACTGAGCCTTCTTTACAAGGACCCCAGTGATTTTCCTTCCAGTTGAGCTTATTGTGGATGGACACCAAAATATTTGTATGACTCCACAATTTCTATTTTCTGATTATTAATTGTCACTGGGACAGACTCCTCTTTTTTCTTTCTAAAATCGATAATAATAAAATAAGCTCTTTTGTTTATCCACATTCAGCTGTAAAAAATGTATCGCACCATTTGGCAAAAGAGTGTGCCTCTTTTTTATAGGCCACGTCATTGCCATGGTTAAGCAGACCCACAAGTGCAGTGTCGTCTGAAAACTTTTGTATTAGACAGGATGGCTGACTATGCCTGTAATCAGCTGTATAAAGTGAAAATAAAAAAGGAGATAAAACTGTCCCCTGTGGAGCTCCTGTATTGGTTAAAATGATGTCTGAGGCTTTATCAAGCCTGACATACTGGGGACGGGCTAAAAGATAATCTAAAAGCCAGGCAATGGTTTTGTTGTGCAGTTTAAAATTACTTAATTTATCGGCTAAAATGTGTGGCTGTATTGTATTAAAAGCACTAGAAAAATCAAAAAACAGGATCCTGACAGAACTGGCTGTGGTTTCAAGGTGACTGTAAATGTTATGCAACATAAAAATTAAAGCATCATCTACTCCCACACCCCTTCTATAAGCAAACTGTAGAGGATCCAAAAAAACAGACACTTGCCTAGTGAGATGATGCAGGACCACTCTCTCAAAACACTTCATGATATGAGACGTAAGGGCTATTGGTCTCAGGTTAGCAAGGTCACACGACACATTGGCTTTTTTAGGAATGGGAACAATACAAGAAGTTTTCCACATAGCCGGAATCTTAGTAGACGACAATGACAAGGAAAACATTAAGGTAAGGAAAGAACACAGCTGATCAGCACAAACTTTTAGGGTGCGGGGATGAATATCATCAGGGCCAGCAGCCTTGTTGGCCCTGGTACGCTTTAATTGCTGGCGCACCTCCTCAGTATTTAAAACAATACATGGACTACAGTCCTCAGGAGTAGAAGTACTCTGCATAAGGGAAGAGAAAATGTTTTTGTGTGTCTCAGAATGGTCAAGATTATCAAATCTGGCAAAGAATGCAGTAGCATCATTTGCTGTTATGCCTGAGCCACAGCGACTTTGATTGCTGGTCCCATAACCAGTGATGGACTTCATACCGTTCCAGAGCCCTCTTGTGTTGCTTCCTGACATGAGCCCTTCAACTTTATTCTTATATTCACGTTTCCCTCTGTCTGATTACTGCTTTCAATATTCTTTGTGCATCTCTGATTCTATCTTTGTCACCACTGTTAAAAGCTGCTTTTTTCATGTTGATAGCAGCTTTCACCTCGCTTGTCACCCATGGTTTGTTATTAGGGAATATTCTAATTTTCTTACAAGGAATGACCAAATCGACACAATAGTTAATATAACAAGTCACTTTGTCGGATATAGGCCTACTGTTCACGTCACTGTCACCATCAAAAAATATGCTCCAGTCAGTGCATTCAAAACATCCTCTTAGAGCGTCACATGCGTCATCCGACCAGACGCGCACATTCTTGGACGTAGTAGGAAGTTTCCGTATCACTGGTGAATATTTCGGCATCAAGTATATTAAGTTGTGATCCGAGTTGCCCAGCGGCGGAAGCAACTTGGCCACAAAACTCTCCTTAATGTTCGTATAGAACAAATCAAGAATTGTGTTGCCCCTCGTGGGGAAAGATACAATTTGTTACAAAAGACGGGAGAACGGAGGAGAGAGAGCAGTGGTTAAAATCCCCATTTTATAACCAGTGCGTCCGGGGAGGCGCACTGCAAGTCATGCGTAATCCTCGATATTGACTCTGCAGCCAGCTTCCCGTTGCCCGATGGGCAACGGGACCGCAAGAAGCTCGATGTTAGGGTCACACACTCTCTCCTTGACCGTGACATGTCCAGGGTGACGCCATCGCTGGTTGACGTAGTCACAAACGCCTCCGCCCTGCTTCTTGCCTGTCTTAGTTGGGTCTCTATCCATCCGAAGAAGTAAAAAACCGTCCAAGTTTAGGTGAGACTCCGGTATTTTATTCGAGATCCACGTCTCTGAAAAACAGAGCAAGCTGCACTGCCGGTACATCCGATCACTCTTAAGACAGGCTGTCAACTCGTCCGTCTTTATTAATTAGTGAGCGGACATTCCCCATAATAACAGAGGGCAAGGCATGGTTTATATCCACGCCGGCGGTTCCTGGCCCATGTCAAGAGATCGTGAGTAGCGATATGTATTAATGTGAAGAGACCATCACGCTATTGTGTGCTATTATGCTTTCCCATCGCGAGTAGCGATTTATACCTTTTATCGCGAGTAGCGATATGTAGGCCTATATTCTCAGGCTTTTATTTTGACTTTTTAACGTCTCCCATCCAGACAATCAAACAGGATGTGTGCTTCTTAGCAAAACCTTATTTAGGCTTATTTAGGCTGCCGTCTCCCTAGTATGTTGGTCGCTCTTTCGTGCCCTACATTCCGCTGCTTCTGTAGAGTTGCAGTGGCCTCCCGCAGCAGCTCCGCGACCGTCTTTTCGCTATGTCAGTGGTTGCGGTGGCAGTGGTAGCAGAAGTAGGAGAAGCATTGTTGCTCCTTTATTGCCCATTTTTCATTGATTCTATAAAATACGGGTTGAGTTAGAGGTTACAGACTTGCTCTAGTCTCTTGATCATTTTTTGCGTGCTCTTAAGAGAATTTTGAGTTTTTATTTAGCTGTAGCCTTGAGAAATGCGTGGAAGACGAGCTCACGCGAGTGCGGGCATTGGACAAGCCCTTAAGGCAAAGCATACGGCTACGCCTACAATCATAGAACTTGAGTTATGTAAGGGATAATGCTCGACGAGGTGTCCATTATCATAAATTAATGGACGACGTGGAGGCGTTGCTTCCGCGAAGTCCATTAATTTATGATAATCGGACACCTCGAAGGGCATTATCCCGCTTATACCATGGTCACTTACGAGAAAATATTACATCATTATCTCATGATTTAATGTTTTTAAAAATCTTTTTCACAAGAAGCGGCTGAGCGGACTATTTAACATCTCCTGTCCGCAGGCGTTGCCATGGAAACCTGATGTGGCCACACGCACAGTAGAACCAGCAGCTCGATCCCATTGCGTTTGAGCCAGCGCAGTCATTTAGAACTGTCATCAGGCAATTTGACCGGAACATCTTCATAGGTGTCCATTATCACTTTTTAATGGACACCCAGCAGCCAATCAGAATCGAGTATTCACCCAGACCATGGTATAAAATAACATAACTTGACTTCTGTTACTATTCTGTCTTAAAGCGTGGCAATACCTTCAAACCAGTGGGACACCTTCAAACAAGCTGTTGCTCCAAGGATCAACTGGGTCAAGGAGACAAAAAATGCTGATGTCCTGAAACTGCTAGGTAAGATAGGACAAGATCAAATAAGATAAGATAAGATAAGATAAGGCTTTATTATTGCCCAGTGTGGTTTGTTTTTTTCAAAGCAACAATGATAGAGAAGGTTCAGGATGGTTTGTCTCTGGTCCTTGTTGTGAATTAGGGGTTAGTCGAATAGTCTGCAACTTCCATGATGATGTCCGATGTGTTAATTGTGAAATACTTAAATCAGATATTGACTCCCACGGAACGCAAATTTGAGACTGGATACTGAGTTGAACTGGAAACTGAAACACTGAGATACTTCGACTGCAATTCTCTGAACTTTACCTACTTGTTTTACGTTAATGTTAAAGTTAAATATTGCGCTTAAAAATGGCTTTGTTTAACTATTTTTGTTAAACATGAGTGAGTTATCTGCTTTTGAAAATAAAGACTGTAGCTGTTACATGTATTTTGTTGTTATTTTTACTTAATCATCTAACCCTATATACGTATAATTAAATATATGATGTTGCCACAATCACCAAAGTGATGATATTTTCATTCCTCTGGGTGTTAAGTGGGCCTTAAGTGGGTAGAGATCATATGATAATCCTGTATATTATGCTAAAGACACTCAATGATATATTTTGGAATGAACTACAAGCTTTATTGACCTGTTTAACGAAAATCTTCTTTATCATCATGTTTGTGTAACAACAACAGAGTCAACTATACAGCAGTAATATGGAGTATTATAATTATACAAAGCCTGTTTTAATAGTTATAACCTGACATGTCCGGCCTCCTCAGTCAATATGTCGAACATTTGAGACTCAGTTTCTGTACCCCGACGTTCACTTTCGTGGGTCCCCCCGATAAATGTGCTTCACGCTTGGCCTCTCCCCTTTTGACGTTGTACTCCTCGGGAGAGGTGAGCGACCCTGTTGTCACAGAAATGTCCATGTTTTATCCTCTGTTTCACTACATTTATAAGTTTACATGCTAGCCTAAACTTATTGTGTAGTACGCTTACATATTTCTGTCATTTCATTTGTATAGGAGCTCACCTTAATAAGAGTTGACCGGAGGATATTGTTGTTATTTACACCTTTGTCAGGTATGTTTTCTTTTTTAATGCATTGAATGCAACATCTCCTTTTGATGTTGTACTCCTTGGGAGAGGAGCTCACGTTGATAAGAGTTGACCGGAGGATATTGTTGTTATTTAGACCTTTGTCAGAATAAACGGAGATCGCCTCCAAAGATATCGTGGTCTGGGCCTCCTCAAACAAACACAACGCAGAAAACGCCAGAAACTAACCGGTTACATTTGATCACAATCAGGAAAAGCTTTAATCATTTTATGACAAACCATTCTACAACATGCAATTACCCTTTGTACTGTGCTTCCACGCTGTGTGGATTGGAGTGAAGTTAATGCATAACTACTGAAAATTACCCAATGTAATTATAATAAATAATGTATACAAGAAAACAAATGGGACAAGATAAATTAGCATTCGGTGTTGAAAACTGTACCGTTTGGAAACTAATCAATATATCTTGAAAAACCAATATATATATCCAATATATCTTTATCTTGAAAATCAAGATAAAGCATTTGTAATAAATTCAGCAGAAAGCAGATGATACAAAGGTATGTCTTGAAGTGAACTTTGGCCACGTTATCACTATATAGTCACAGTAGCATAGGCTGCCTTAGCTCACAGAGTTGCATCTATTGACTAACACTGTTTTGTAACCAGTTATGTTTGAAACATAGTGTGGATTTATTCATTTTTACTGTTTTTTAAAATCTGCTTCTACTAGAAGTCTGGTTTTACATCAGCATGAACAAGCGTAACTTGAAAAACGTGTTGGTGGTGTCCATCGGGTTCCTCTCCCTGTTCACGGCGTATGGTGGCCTTCAGAGTCTGCAGGTAAGGAGGACAAAGATCTGGAATACTTTTTTTACCGATACTAATGCCGTTTTGACATCATTTTTTTTAAATAGAAGGAAATTGCAGCCCTTAAACAGCCTGTCGACCCACTGTTTTAGCTGGCATAGATTAGTATAAACCTCTTAGGTTTCTTGTCTGAGAGCCAATCACCAACTATCAACCATCCATATCATTATCATTACACTTTCCTCATAGAAATCAGACAAGCATACATGAATACATTCACAAGCACACAAAAAAAAAAAAATAAAAATAGATTAGTATGTTGACGATGTGTAAGACTAGTAATGTAAGACTGTGTACGATGTAAGACTAGTAATCATGTAAGACGAGTTTGGGTTCACTGGCTCTTTAAGTTCTGTCCACTGTTATATATCACTTTTGCTGAAACTATCAATAGGAAGGAGGGGGAATGTGTTATCCCTAAACTAAACAACCCAACTTTTGGATAGTTAATATTTAAGATAGTACCATCATTGTGTATAAACAATATAATCAGCCGTGAGGTATATGAAATGCACCACACACCGTGGTGTTAAACTCTTAGTGTTTGAGAAGCCCAACGCCCTCCCTCAGCCATCAACACATATCAGAAATATAGGATTATTCACCGGTCATGCCCAAATGACAAATTATAATCTTATTTTAGATAGTGTGATGTAAAATTGCATATATTACTAAATTTAAGATCATATAAGAAATTGCTTAATTTTTTTGCATTACAATTTTTTGTATTTCAATATTTGTATTTGAATACAATAATGTATTCATTTGAAACCATACTACAACTTCCAACTCCGTCCAACCCATCTCGACACAGAAAGCATGAACAAATATTGATGTAGTCATGAATTACTGTGTTATCCCAGTCTACTCCAATGCCATTTCTGTTCTCTTACTTCCAAATGCCAGTGGACAGTGCCCGCAGCATGAAGAATAATAACATAAAAAAGGGATAATAATGACGAGAAAACAAAGATAGGATTTTTGGACGAATCAATAAAACTGAAAGGTTTGAAAGTTGAAGGTGCTCCATCATGACACCAAATCGCCTAGGAATGATGTTTTAAGTGTTTAACAAGCCATCATCTCTTTCCAACCTCTCCTTCCTCTAGAGTAGCCTGAATGCAGAGGAGGGGATGGGTGTGGCCTCGCTGAGCGTCATCTATGCTTCCATCATCATCTCCTCCATGTTCCTACCCCCCCTTATGATCAAGAACCTGGGTTGCAAATGGACCATTGTGGTCAGCATGGCCTGCTATGTGTCCTACTCATTTGGAAACCTCTATCCTGGATGGTAAATATTTTATTCAACTGGATTGGTAAAAATCAAACTATTTATTTTTTGCTATCTCAAAGAAGCCTTGGACAGAAAGTAGAAATACTACCATAAAAAAATATATTATCGTTTATTATCATAATTTCCTATTTTGGGGGGGCAGGAGGTGTCTAGGTGACGTAAACCGAATTAGCAACATTAGGTTGACATTAGGTGAGAGTCGGCGGCTAGCTGTCACTCAAGAGGCCGCGCCCCTAATTATTCATACATGTTAACCTCCAATAAAATAAGAACTAGCTTTCTAAAAAAAAATCCCCCCCCTCGGTGTTGTCAAGGAGATATGAACTAAACATACTGACTATAATGTTTTTTTGGACCAGGCTGTAAATAGGTTTAATAAGACTGTGAAAGTGGCCTGTTTAACATGTGAGTGAACGAAGAATTGCTCACTTTTGGTACCACCTCGTAGTGGCCACCCGGTGCTTCTGCAATGTTTGTCACTTCCGCATTGGATGCTGGTATATCGCTGTGGTTGGGGCTTGGTTCCAGTCTGCAAGAGAGTTCAATCATGTCATTAGCTGTTACGTCTTTCTGGCCAATCGCAGTTCAAGGCCCACCTGGGCTGTACCACTTCAGGAGGGGCCGCTCAGTTACTCCCCTCTAGACAAAATTGACTTGGTTGCGACGTTGACATTTTGTTGAGTGATTGAGAGGTTTCGGGTGCACAGCTCAGGCTGCCGGACGGTGCTGCAAGGAACTAATAATAATGTTCGACATATTGACTGAGGAGGCCGGACATGTCAGGTTATAATAATAAGTATTATAGTATTTCTCATCTTTGCTGAGCAAGAGTTTTGTTCGAAAGTTCAGTGATTGAAACAAATAAAAGCCTGGGCTATTGAAGTTTTTTACGGTAGGCCTACCACTGTCATGCACCTACCTGATGTCAAGTGGACTCATGCACCTACCTGATGTCAAGTGGACCGGGTTGAATTCACTGCCGGTCTCTCCTCTTATATCCATCTTACCATATATATTTTATTACTGTCCTTTATTACTGTCCTCCATAGAAAAAAATGTGATTAGTTGCGAGATAACTATGACATTAATGTGATTAATCGCGATTAAATATTTGAATCCCTTGACAGCCCTAGTTATAAGTAACTTCCCCCACATGCACTGGCCAATCACAACGCTCTATACTTCGGGCCTCGAAATTGGACGCCTATCACATCCCACCCCAGTTCCCTGTATATTCAACATGCACTTATGTTCCCGCTACAGTTATTATTATTATTATCAAAGCCAATGTAACACATTTGAGTTTTCCTCTTTAACCTTGGGCTATACAATAGGCCTATCCCTCTACACTGAACGAGCTACTGTGTCAACTGTGGAACACACAGCCATCTTTTTCACTATGAAATAATTCTGAGATCAAATAGATTTGAATAAAGAAACGTTTGACTTTTGCCCAAAAATCATATTCGAAGTTTGTTTGTTTATTAATATTCTAATATATTTGAATATTTATTAATAATATTTTGACCATTAAATGCCTTCAGTACGGTTTATTCTGTTTCTAATAAATCGCTGTCTAATCAATACTTCATTCACATTTGGAGTCAAAGCCCTACTATGTGATAGAATTATTACTTGATGCAAATAATTCTAGCTGGCTCAACCAAAGTTTATCACATGGCGGCTTATTTTGGCTTATACAATTATTGGCTGGCGGTACAGTACTCCCAGAAGGTCCCACAGATGCTGTCTGTAGTTGGCTTGCCCTAGCTCTCCTGTGTGGTAGGTAGCCTGCTCTCCCCTTTAACCCCAAGCACCATGAGGCCTTGTTAATGGAAGGAAGTCCATGTAAGGCTTGGGGGCGGAGTCAGCAGGTTGCCAGATATACCCCTTCAATCACTCCTCCTTGCCATCTGCCAAACAGTGTAAAGACATATCAACATTACAGTTGAAATAAGTTATCTTCAACATCTTAAGATCTAATTAAAAATCAGTTATATCCTATGTGGGGTAGAAAAATGATAAACTGATTTAAAACAGGCATAATATACCACATGTGTTTATGGGATGAGCCATGTCTTATCAACAAAAACAAATCCCTATAACACATATATGGGCCAACACAAAAATATGACATTCATGAGCATGATGTCAATCAATTCTATTCAAACAATAAACGTGCCTTCCTCCCTTTTGGACGTCATAAAGCCCTCCCAGTCTCTTCTCATGGTGACGTGGCCTGACTCACCTTTTAGGGGCCAACTATATGGCTTAATCCTATCAAGCCCCAATGTCAACGCACTGATAGATAACTGCTTCAGTGGTCACCGTTCGCCCCAGGGCCAGCTCTGATCCTAAAGATAAGCAGCTCCAAGCAGACGGCCATCAGGAGGCGTCATAAATGACACATGGAATCCTTTGGAACAGGGCCCTTATGGCACATTTAAACCGAGCGGTGAGGTGTGGCTAGGTACGTTACAGTTAGGTCTGGTTAGGTGCGGCTCGCATTTCCACCGCCGACAGTATTATTTTGTTAGGGCGGGGTTTAAGCCTGAGGCGAAGCCGCGCCAGCTACGTGAGTATCGTGACATCATAGCAGCGCAACATTTTCTTCTATAAACTAAGCTTTCGCCGTTGTCCAGAAATCCCTCGCGGGTACTGCGTTTGTTGGTTTCTACCCCCGTTTTACGGAAGTGACGATTTATCGACTAATCAACGGACGGCGTTGTAGCTCCAACTTTTGGGCACCCTTTCAGACCGCTTGGTACCCCAACGGAGGAGTATCAAAAAATAGGTATGGCTAAGCTCGGCTCAGTGCGCTTGTTCTGGGACCCGCACACTTTTGGAGGTGGAAACGCGAACTGCACCGCACCTACCCGTACTTCACCGCCCGTTTAATCGCAGAGGCAGGAAGTCCAGCCAGGAGTGAGTTGCAGTAGTCGAGGCGGGAGATGACCAGTGATTGGACTAGATTGCTTCTAGAATAGAATAGAACATGCAATAAAACACCATGAGAGAAGGAGGCAGCGGGTGGAGGCTCCTTCCTCCCTTTTGGACGTCATAAAGCCCTCCCAGTCTCCTCCTTCTCATGGTGACGTGGCCTGACTCACCTTTTAGGGGCCAACTATATGGGTTAATCCTATCAAGCTACCCAATGTCAACGCACTGATAGATAACTGCTTCAGTGGCCACCGTTCGCCCCAGGGCCATCTCTGATCCTAAAGATAAGCGGCTCCAAGCAGACGGCCATCAGGAGGCGTCATGAATGACACATGGAATCCTTTGGAACAGGGCCCTTATGGCACGTTTACACCGAGCGGTGAGGTGCGGCTAGGTACGTTACAGTTAGTTCTGGTTAGGTGCGGCTCGCATTTCCACCGCCGACAGTAATATTTTGTTAGGGCGGGGTTTAAGCCTGAGGCGAAGCCTCAGGCTTAAACGGACGGCGTTGTAACTCCAACTTTTCGGCACCCTTTCAGACCACTTGGTACCCAAACGGAGGAGTATCAAAAAATAGGTATGGCTAAGCTCGGCTCAGTGCGCTTGTTTTGGGACCCGCACACTTTTGGAGGTGGAAACGCGAACTGCACCGCACCTACCCGTACTTCACCGCTCGGTGGAAAGGTTCCATTAGTTGACTATGCCTTTTTCCACACTGGTGTCCAACACTAAGGGCAAGATGTTACTCATAGTTCCTTTAAACCTTTACATTTCTCCCATACAACACACACACACACACACACACACACACACACACACACACACACACACACACACACACACACACACACACACACACACACACACACACACATATTATTATTATCTTAGCTTATTCGATTTAAGAACGATATGTACTATTGCTTAGAATTGACATAGCATACTATTCCACTATAGTACCTATAAAATGTATGCATTGGTCTTTCTATGTTAATGTTTGTGTGTCAGAAAGCGAATAATAAGAAGAATAATTCAAGCTACAAGCAGGATTTTACTGCTTGTTTTACTGCGAAGCCTAACACAGACCATTAAGACCCTGACACAGACCATTAAGACCTTTTTTGTTTGCACATGGTTGACCAACGCTGGAATAGCCTCAGCTTTGGTCCAATGCTTTCATTACGTTACATCAAAAAGCTTAATGTGCGCTCACGTTGTCGCCCGTTCGCGTTGTCGCTGAAGTTTTGTCGTGCAACAAATCATAATCTGTCGCTGTGCAAGTTTTGACGAATTTGTCGCGCCACAACAAGATAACCACCATTGCCTTGTCTTTACCTGTTGTGGAAGAGGGAGACTTTGGAGGGGATGTCGGAGGACCCGACGCAGTCTATTCATAATATTGTAATGACCATGGAAGAGGCATTGGATGAAGTATTGATTAGACAGCGATTTATAACATAGGTCTACCTAACCGTTGGAACACACAAGACTGGTAACCATAGCAACACCGGTAAACAAACCCCGTGAAGCCCAATCCCTACGAGAGCTCTCCGCTCTACGGCCATCCGGAGTCGCACAGAGCTTTTGGACGTGATATTACATATAGAATTATATTATATACCATTATATATAGAGCTCCGGGAGTCGCAAACGGCAACAATCACTTTCTCCTCCATGCTGCAGTTCACCCCGGACTGCACTGCCCTGAGTTTGCAGATTGAACGCTGATTGGCTGTTACGTTACACATGTCACTCAGTGGCCACGCTGTTGAACGCTGATTGGCTGTCATCACGCGAAATTGTCGTCAAAGTGGAAATATTTCAAACAGCAAATATGTCACGAATTTGTCGCGACAAATTCGCTCAAGTTGAAATATTTAGAGAATATCGCTTGACGACAGCCAATCAGCGTTCAACAGCGGTTTTGTCGCCGGTTTTCTCTTGCGAAAAATTCACCCAATACGCGTCTCTACGTTCACTTTCTATGGGATCTTGTCACCCCGCCGCATTTAGTGTGAACGCACAGTTACGCATCTTTAAAATTTTGAATTGATCGCTGTACATTTACATTTACATCTAGGGCATTTAGCAGACGCTTTTATCCAAAGCGACTTACAATAATTACATTTGTCATAAGAAGTGCAACAATATATCGCTATCGGTGCAGTAAGGATGTTCATAGAACCAAGTGCAAGACAACAATCACAGCAATCACTAGGCTAACCAATTCCCCGTGTTACAGCAATGATAGCAGCTACTGCAGTTGCTACACAGTTAAGTACTATAATACAATACAATACAACACAATACAATACAGTGTACAATGGTGGCCAGAGGGGGGAGGGTGGCTGTGCAGAGTCGAGGTGGACTCTGAACAGGTGAGTCTTGAGTCTTTTTTGGAAGATAGTGAGCGACTCTGCGGTCCTGAGAGCGGCAGGGAGCTCGTTCCACCACTGAGGTCCCAAAACCGAGAAGAGTTGTGACTTTGCTGAACGACCATTGTTAGCCCTTAACGATGGCGGTACCAGACGTCCAGCTGAGGTAGTTGAGCGGAGCGATCGAGCTGGGTTGTGTGGCTTTAGCAATGCTTGGAGGTAGGCAGTGGCAGTTCCATCGACTGCCTTGTATGCCAGTACCATCGTCTTAAATTTGATGCGAGCTACTACAAGGAGCCAGTGGAGGTCCCAGAAGAGGGGGGTCACATGGGAGAACTTGGGTAGAACACGAGGCTTGCTGCAGCATTCTGGATGCGCTGCAAAGGTTTAATCGCAGAGGCAGGAAGTCCAGCCAGGAGTGAGTTGCAGTAGTCGAGGCAGGAGATGACCAGTGATTGGACTAGAAGCTGAGCTGCTTCCCTTGTGAGGAAGGGCCGGATTCTGCGGATGTTGTAAAGTGCAAATCTGGAAGATCGGGCCACCGCAGTGATGTTTGCGGTGCAGCATAGCTGATCGTCCAATACCGCACCAAGGCTTCTGGCAGTTGGAGAAGGAGATACAGCGATGTTCTCAACGGTGACCAGTAAGTCCATGTGTGGGCAATCTTTCCCTGGGACTAGGAGGAGCTCGGTTTTGTTGAGGTTAAGCCTCAGGTGATGGGCAGTTGTCCAGGTGCTGACGTCCGCCAGACATTCTGACATGCGTGTTGCAATCAGGGCTTTATCCGATGAGGGGAAAGAGAGGAATAGCTGAGTGTCATCAGCATAGCAGTGATAAGAAAAGCCATGTGACGCAATTACAGAGAAACTGGGGGACCCCAGTTTCAAGCGTGCAAGGTTTGGACAAGGAGCCATTCCATGTCACTTGATAGGTGCGGTACATCAGGTAGGATGTGAACCAGGAAAGAGCAGATTCAACGATGCCAAGTTCAGCAAGAGTGGCAAGGAGGATCTAGTGGTTCACCGTGTCAAATGCTGCGGACAGGTCGAGGAGAATGAGAACCGGATGAGAGGGACGAGGCTCCTGGCAGCACGGAGGGACTCAGTCACCGCGAGGAGAGCCGTCTCAGTAGAGTGTGCCTTCTTGAAGCCTGACTGGTGGGGGTCAAGCAGGTTGTTAGATGAGAGATAGGAGGACAGTTGGTTAGCAATGGCAAGTTCCAGTGTTTTAGAGAGGAAGGAAAGAAGAGATACCGGTCTGTAGTTCTGGATGTCGGCAGTATTAAGAGATGGTTTTTTGAGGAGAGGCTTTATTCTAGCAGTCTTGAAGGATGCTGGAACAATGCCTGAAGTGAGGGAGGAGTTGATAAGTGAGGTGAGAAATGGCAGGATGTCGCTTGAGACATCCTGGAGGAGAGAGGAGGGGATAGCATCAAGGGTCCTATTTGAATTAACTTTTGCCAAATATTGTTCTATGCTTCCTTAAGTACACCAAGTTTGGGGATGATTGACTAAGTTAAACTGGCCAGCGTCTATTTTGTTACAGGTTTCCTAGAAATAAGAGACAAATGTTTACAGGATTGGATAACTGTTTCATGACCTTTAACTACACCAAGTTTGATGATGATTGGGTTTAGTTAACCCCATCTTTTGGCGATAAATATAATTTGGACGATTGTGAGCCTCTGCCTCTCTTTGTTGTTATGTCAATCGAATTAATCTTACTTTGGCAGTTAGAACCTTTGTCCCCAACAGTCAATAAGTTGGTCCAACCCGGTAGCACTAGAACACACACACATACTGTCTATGTGTACATCAGTGAAGGCTTCTCCATTGAGGAGAGGGAGGAAGATCCTCCTTAACATTGTTGAGAATAAAAAATGTTGCCCAGACTACTGTAATGAATTAATGCCCTTAAATATGACTACTTTAATGCCTTTGAATATATAATGTTCGTTTCCCTGGGTAAAGGGACATTAGCCCCCCAATCGTCTATTGACAATTACTTCAGGGAGGACATTCCTCCCTCAGTCTCCATTGACTCCCATTCATTTCACCGAAAGTACTGGCTGCCGGTGAATAACATGGGGTTCAATGGGAGAGAGGAGGAAATTTCTCCTCTGAGTGGGTGTGACCTTAAGGGGTCTGATTTGCGCAAAAATCTATTTGCGCAAAAACCTATTTGCGCTGCGCTACTAACCAATAAGCAGGATCCGTGGCTGGTGAGCAGTGTTGCCAGCTTGGGCAGATTTCCTACCCAATTGGGCTACTTTTAATCTCGTTAGACTGGAAAGATTATCATTGGGCGGGAAATCTGCCCAATCTGGCAACACTGTCGATAACTAACCCGCTCTGCATTGCCGCTAAATCTAAGAGACGCAAAGCAAGTGAAATCATCTGATTGATAGCGAGATTCTAACATTTGCAAGTAAAGTGTATAATGGAAACATTGGAAACAGAGGACATTGTTCGTGTTTTATTGCACAAAGCATTCCATTCATTGAGTTACAGTGCTAAGTTAGTGAACAAAGAAAAAGATAGACCACTTCCCAAAATCGACATCACCAAAAGTAAAGGCAACGTCAGTGTTGTGAGTGCTACATGGTTACTCATGGCTTAGTTACTGGTATCATTACTAGCAATCGACTGTATTGCTGGTCCTGTTTGCTAATGAATAATGGCAAATCTCCAACGTGGGCTGTTCATTGTTTCACTGATGTGAACATTTTTGATAGGGCAACCAAACGCCACGACAATTGTCAAGATCACGTTGGTGCTGCTATGCGACTTTCCTTGCTAGGCACCATGCCTATAGATCAAGTTGTTTGAAATAATGTTCTTGTTCTTTTACCAGTTTGTTACTCTGACCGTTCTGTTTGGTATTGTGGAAAGGGTAAATGATTCAGAGCATGATGCATGATTTTAAATGGCATCTCTTTTGATCTTGAGTCTTTTCTTAAAACAATTGTGACTGAAAATAAACATAGCTAAATAACAAACAATAACTTCAGTCATTTAGGTCAAAAATAGGCCCAATGATAGGCCCAGATTTTTTTATTTACTTTTACAAATCAAGAGTAGGCCTGATTTGACTAATGAGCTTTGCATCCTTTCCTTCTGCCCTTACAGTCCTTTTCAAAGACATGCTGCCCACCAGCTTTCAGATTACAGTGATGCCGATGGTGGCGTTGTATCCATTTTATTCACATATCTATCCCTCCCTACTATTTTGTAGTTCACCAAAACACCCTGAAGCAACTTGAGTCTCACATTCTTATGTCACCATACACCAATAGTGCAAGCAGGCCATTGGCAACCAAGTGCACAGTCCTTCTACCTCACTTTAAAAACCACCAGCCGCCACTGGTGTACATACACATACACACACAGCAAGTGAGAACATTAAGAATAACAACTGTATACCAAAATGTTTAGACTGAATACAAATCTTACTATTATAATAGCAGGCCTGTCGGACAAGTTGCTCTTCCACACTTGGTCAAGTGCGCATGTGCCAAGCAGCCCACAGCTCACACACCCACACCTCATATACACACACACAGCACACACACAGGGGCACGCTCACACACACATGTGCACACACCGCACACACGCGTGTGCGGACACACTCTCTCAGCTAAGACGTTATGTCTGTATAGACTACACTTTTTGCTAAACCACTAAATTTATTTTTAGATATTACTCGCCTCCTTGAGCATCTCGCAATGTCTTGCGATATTGATAAGCTGTCTGCACCTCTGAATGATATTTTGAATCCGAGCCATTGCGATACATCCACTGTAAACACTAGCGCATGGTTCTGTGGCCGCAAGCTGCTCAGGGCCAAACCCCCATCCTCCAACTTGACCCGCCTCTAAAAAATTGCACGTTTGTGGAGAGCTCATTGTGGGACTTGCTCTTAGTGGCTGTAGTTCTGCACCAAGGCTGAATTTCTTGAACGTCTTCAAACACTGTTTTAGGGGCCCACTAACACCTACTGTAAAAGCATCCATAAAGTAGGATGCCATGGGACCAGTGGTGGGTAGAGTAGCTAAAAAATGTACTCAAGTAAAAGTACTGTTACTTTAAGATTATAATTACTCAAGTAGAAGTAAAAGTACTCGTAAAGATAATTACTCAAGTAAGACTAAAAAAGTATGTAGTGAAAAGACTACTGAAGGACTCAAGAGTACAAGTACTGAGTTTCTCCGATTTACTTTTTAAATAAACAGAGCAACACAAAAAATACAAAATAGAAACCAACAAAATAAAAAACAGCAATGTTCAAATAAAGATTTTTTTAAATAAAATAAATAAGGTCTTTAACAATAAAATTTATAACCCTTGAACTAAAACAATAATAAATTAAATCTTTGCAAAATGAAATACACCAACCTTTAAATAAAATTATAATAAATGAGGTTTATCCAAAATTATATTAATTAAAACCAATACACTTATAACTGTTAACTATATAATAACTAATAATAATAACTGTTGCAATTATTTTGCACATAAACATTTAAACCAATTCCTTGAGATTCTCTGATTGTGAGTTTGTTTGCGTGATTGTCAGTGTGTGTGAGTTTATGTCTGTGTGATTGTGTGTGTGAGGTTGTGTCTGTGTGAGTGTGTGAGAGTTTGTTAGTGGGCGAAGAGTTGTGATTGTCTCTTACAGTTTTGAGAGTGCTTGTCAAGTCTGTTTGAGTGTGACAGTGAGTGTGTGATTATAGGTTTTTGTGAGAGCTTGCTAGTGTGTTTTTGCATCTTCCTTCCCAAAGAATCACCCTTTGAAGTGACTGTTGCTTCAACAGCAGTTCGGTCTCAAGATTCTTTGCAGTGAATTTGTGATTTTTTTACTTGTGGGCAGGAGCCCATTAAAAAACTTATAACTGAGAACATTTTTAAACCAATTCCTTGAGCTTGTCTGATTGTGTGTGTGAGTTTGTGTATTAACACATGACAACAAAATATTGAAAATTGAAATGCTATGGGGCATACAGTGCTAATTAAGGGATAATGTATAGAACGCCGGTCATTATCGGGTAAATAAGCCCAGATCAGCAGAGAAATAGTCTGCCAAAGACGTTGACGTCGCTTAGCAACCGAGTACGCTGGTTGCTAAGCGACTTCAACGTCTTTGGCAGACTATTTCTCTGCTGATCAAAGTGAGAGTGCTGGTAATAAATAAATTGTAAAAAGACACTGTGTGAAGTTATTTTTTCGCTTTGGCAAGTAGCCGTGTAATAAGCGGGATAATGTGTAGAACGTCGCCGTACATTATCGAAAATAAGTCCCTTCAGGGCGAACCGGACACCTCCCCTTCGCGTCGGTGTCCGGTTCGCCCTGTCTGGGCGTATTTTTTCTGATAATGATCGGCCTTCTATACATATGCTATCCCTTACTTAATTACTTAATTACTTACTCAAGTCAAACATTTTTTGTATGTGAGGCCAGGACAGGGGTGTGGTTGTTCATCCTCAGAATCTGCGGTTTCATCCATTTTCTCGAATCGCTTCTCGACTAAAATGTTTAAAAAATGCGCGACACTGTTGAGCCCTACGACAACCGTTGTCATGTGACTCAAGTGGCTGCATTTGATTGGCAAGATAATTTGGTCATGTTTTTATTGGTCAAAATATTCACGTGATAGAAATAGATCTCGCTTGTAATAAAAGAAAAGATCAAAAAAAAAGTAACAACCGTCACGTAGCCAAATGGAACGGCGTAAAAGTACCGTTCTTTCTTCAAATATATACTCAAGTAAAAGTATGTTGCAATAAAACTACTCCTAAAATTACAATTTATCCAAGAAGTTACTCAAGTATTTGTAACGGAGTAAATGTAGCGCTTTCCTACCCACCTCTGCATGGGACCTTTAAACTCCTCGCCTGTCATTAAGAAACAATACGCTGTGGTCTAATCTAGTCACAGAAAATTAGCGGGAGAGGTTGAGCATGTGCAATGCATGAGCGGAAACTCTAGTAATATTAAAAGTTGGCCAGCACATTGATAACTGAACTTCCATAAGCCTAATGTGAAGGGTGCTCCTGCAAACCCAGTCCTGCAATATATGGATCAATCGAGTTCAGCTTCAGTCTCAGGTGTGCCACAGCATCAACCCTGCTTCTGTATTTCGATTTTTATAATGGCAAGTGAAGAGAAGCCTTTCTCACAACTGATGTGTTTGCAAAAGAAAGGAGAAAGAACACAGTGCTGTCCGAAAGCACCCAAAGAGGACTTCAATGTTTCGTCGCATGACAATTCTGTTTAACTCTCCTGCTCACCAAGCGTGAACTCCTCTGGCATTTCAAAGGTTTCGATGCTGAAAGGGTTTCTCATCCATTCGTTCGCTTTGGCCGTCACTGCAAAATATTGGCAGAACTTTTGTCCTAGCGAGACGCAGTGTGCAATGATGTTGTTCCTGACTATTGATTCATGGACTTTGATTGCTTCAATCGACACGTTTCCTTAGGAAAAATCAGCTGCTTTGTCTTCCAGCACTGGGTGTTGGTTGTAGGATGACATTTGAGATGCAATGGTATCATGGATTAATTTCTAAGAACATCACCACACAGCGTTGGCGCTAAGGTGGAGCATTTGGGGGCCGTGCCCCCCTAGCGGCTATTAATGCCCCTCCTACCACAGGGCATGGAGTGGACAAAAAAAAATCCCTTTTAGTTATTCTTTTAAAATTAAATGTGCAAACTGTAACTTAAATGAAATAAAATATATGAACGGGGAAATCGCATCATTTTGGTTGTGCATGCATAGCAGGTTAGGCTTGGTCAATGCTAATTGGTTGCTGAGTAAACTTGTTACATTTGATTCAACGTAAAGTTGAGCTGCAGCGCGCAGAATCCTGGTTTGAATCGAAAATAATATGGTAGACATTTTGTCTGCCTATATCATAGACAGTTAGCCTAGTTATCAACAAAAAATGTTTTTATGAAAATTGCTTAGCCTTGACACGCAAATGCACAAGCGAATGGAAGGACACAGTACTTAGGCATTTGAGTAGCCGTAGCCTACCCGTCGCCTGCAACTCTTCTGACGGTAAGCCGTTTGTTCACTTCACTTCTTGAAGCCAGCCCTGGCTTTCTGTATATGGCCTTGTGTCATTTCTGCCTGGTGCGTGGCTTCTCCAATAGGCTACTTGCTTCCCGATTTTGTGCCTAGTGTCAGCGGACCTGTTCTAGTAATTTTTGGAATATTACTATAGTGCCACCTTTGGCCAACTCAGTGTATTTTTGCTTCTCTGATAATATTTAGTCAGCCTCTACAGCAGTGGAAAGTTTCATAAATAGCATGTCAGCGGTTTAGGCTTGCATCGTCAATTTGGCAGAATAATAAACACACTCACGATTACAATAGGTTTGCATTCCCATGTTGTGCTTGGCACCCTGATAAGTAGTTTGCAAGAGAAAGGTACTTCCCTGCTTGCAGAAGTGCAAGTAATAAGATAATACAGGTGTGGCTCACTTTGCAACCACACTAACTAGACATTAAGACACAAAAAATGTGTGTGGTTGCATCAACTCGTATGCGCAATGGTCCGCGAGCATGCTGGCATGCCGATGCACATTGAGCGACATCTTGCCAAAGCGGTACTTTACTTTTGGAGGCCTGCTTACGCCTGGTTTCAATTTGTGTACCATTGACAACCCTGAGTTGTTCTTCAGAGAGGTATTCCACGAACGGAGGTTTAACAAACACAGAGTTAATGTTGAACTCTAGGTTGATTGACCCTGTGCCAACTAAACCAGAGCTGTCGGTTCCGCACGGGTTATGCATTAGATTCAAGATTCAAAAAGCTTTATTGTCTAGTATGTTGCCATACTAGAAAATTGTCTTTTGACTGAAGGCTTGGAGGTGTGTGTGTGTGTGTGTGTGTGTGTGTGTGTGTGTGTGTGTGTGTGTGTGTGTGTGTGTGTGTGTGTGTGTGTGTGTGTGTGTGTGTGTGTGTGTGTGTGTGTGTGTGTGTGAGTTCTTTGAGGAATGAGTGTTCTGTGTGTGTATAGCTATGGGGATGAATGATTTTTTGTAGATAGCTTTCCTGGCCAAAGGCATTCTGAATCTTCTGCCAGAAGGAAGTAGATCAAAACAAGGATGAAGTGGGTGGGAGGGATCTAAGAGGATGGAGTTGGTCTTCCTTCCCACTGCCTGGATATACAGATCCTCCAGCGCTTTCTGGTGTATTCCTATTAGCTTGCTTGCTTGCTTGCTTAGTTAATCTATTAAGTCTGCTTTTGCTTGCGTTTGTGAGGAAGCCGTACCAGGATGTAATGTTGCAAGTGATGATGGATTCCACCAGAGATTGGTAGGCAGTTGACAAAATGTCTTTACTGACATTGAAGGTGTCTAGTTTCCTCAGGAGATACATACGTTGTTGTCCCTTCTTGTAAACCCCATCTGCATGCTGGCTAAAGGACAGACGTTGGTCGATCTCTGTGCCAACCAGAGATCCAACCACTTGTCCTTCCAGGGTCAAAGGTGAGGAAAGTGGATGTGGGGTGTTAGATACCCTCCCCCTATGGCAACACAGTTCTTTGGTTTTGCTGATGTTCAACTGCAGTGAGCTTTCTTTGAACCACAGGGCCATTTCAGTGATATATTGGGTGTACTTGGACAGGGTGCTTTGATCTGTCAGTTTGGCCACCAAGGCCAGATCATCTGCATATTTAAATAGCTTGAATCCACTGATGTTGCATGTGATCTCATTGGTGTATATTGAGAACAAGATGGGAGACAAGACACAACCCTGTCGGACTCCAGTGTTAAGGATGATGTTGGACGATGTTACACCCTGGACCTTTACATGCTGGGGTCTGTCCTTTAAAAACTCCTTGATCCAAAGTGTCAGTGCTGGGTTGACCTGAAGCTGCTGAAGGCGATGCAGGAGTGTGTTGATGTTAACTGTATTAAATGCTGACGAGAAGTCCATGAATAAGATCCTGACCAAGGAGTTCTGGGAGTCCAGGTGCTTTGTGATGGTATCCAGTAGATGTAATGTAGCGTCCTCCACACCTCGTTTTGGCTTGTAGGCAAACTGCAGTGGATCCAGATTCTCACCGATGGTGGTGGTGAGCTCTCCTGCAACAACTCTCTCCATGCATTTGCACAGGATAGAGGTGAGTGCCACTGGTCTGAAGTCGTTCAGAGCTTTAGCCCGGGGCTTTTTGGGAACAGGGATGATGGTGGTCTCCTCCCACGCCCTGGGAACAAAACTGGCATCTAGGAAGAGCTGAAACATTTCCGTCATTACACCGCCCAGCTGACTTGCACACTCCTTCAGTATTCTGCCCTTCAGCCCATCTGGTCCAGGAGCTTTGGAGGTATGGAGATGGGAAAAGATGGATATAACCCGCTTCTCTTCTATGCAGATAGATTCTGGGGGGTATAGGAGAGTGACCATTTCCTCCATAGAGTCAGTGTTGTTGAATCTGGCATAGAAGGTGTTGAGTTCTTCAGCAAAGGCAGCAGGGTCTGGGCATTGTACTGCAGCAGTTTTCTTATTCCTGCCCATCATGGTGTTTAGGCTCCTCCATGCATGCCTTATATCTCCACTGATGAACTTCTCCTCCATTTTGTTTTTGTAGTTGAGCTTGGCCAGCTTGGTCTTCTGCTATAGCTCCTTTTTCAGCTCTTTAACTCTCTGCTGGTCACCCTGGATGAATGCAAACTTTTTTAAATTGAGACAGTTCTTAAGGTCTTTGGTTTGGTTTTGTTTTGGCATTAGTTCAATCAACACAGGTTTGGTTAACACAGGGTTGTGCGCGTCCAAGCCAAACCTATAAAGGCGTGATGTATGCATCATGAAAACCCATGAACCCATATCCCAGTTAAGCATTCTTAACGTTCCAATCACATAACCATTTTGTTCTAAAAAATATGTACTCCGATGGCTACCAACAAATAAAAACATACAAACTGGTAAGCTTTTCCCACCATTGTATTGGTATATTTTGTCAGTACAGCATTTAAATTGTCATACCATATTTGTCACTCCTGCATTTAAATAAGCCTTTTTTTGAAGCCAATCGTAAAAAGGCAGACAGTCGGCAGACTGGATCCGGCCCTCAAATTGTCTTGACCCCGGTGAAGGAGCTGGCAATAGACTAAATTAGAATAAATTCAGGGCGCTTTGGCATGGAGGATACCTGGACGTACCTCCTCAGAGAGTCAGGGGCCATGTTACGGTACCCCACTGGTTGAATGTAGGTTTTTCTGTTTTTCTTGTATTTTAGATTTTGTTTGTCTTCAAAGTAACACATGCAAACCGTGTGTGTGCCACAGCACAAATGTTCCAAATGTTTTTTTTTGGTAACTGGGTAGCAAACCTCAAAGTGGCAATTCATCAACTTCACAGACCAAGATGGATTAGTGCTTGTAATGAAGCCGCCGGCTACGATCGAACATTCTCCAGTGGATGTAAGTCCGTTAGGACTATTTTATAATTTCTGTTGTAAGCGCCTCTCGCCTCTCTAATAATTTGCGCTCCGATATCAACAGGCCTCTCATCAAAAGGGCATGCCATTGTGAACACATGAAATCTGCTGTGAACGCGGGTTTAAATACCCAAAACCGGGTTATGTTCCAAACTTAACCTGCGCAAAATCTGCTCCGACCAGGTTTGATTCAGAGCATATGTTTCTATAGTAACTAACAAACCGTGTTCATTTTGGAACGGAAAACCTAGGGTTACCGCAAACCCTGGGTTAACCTACCCGGTTATGTGATAAAACCGGCTTGGTGAAATACCCCTCAGAATGGTTGAAGTCAAATATTGCCCGGTGAGCACCTGCAGAAGTGGTTATTGGAAATTGACTGTGTGATAAAAGATTTTAAGCAATCAACTTTTTGGAGAATTTCCTATTGGGGTCCTTCATGTGCACACCAAATTGTACGCCTCTTTGAAAGCACACTAATTCTGGTATTAGCTGTATGTAAAACATAAGTAGCGGTAGAGAGAGCAAATTACATTATATAAAGCGTAATACATCTCTGCTCAACAGGTATACACTCATCCCCACGTCTGCAATCCTGGGTTTGGGGGGCTCCCCCCTGTGGTCGGCTAAGTGCACTTACCTGACCATCTCTGGCAACCTGCAAGCTTCCATTGACGGCAAGAAGGGTTCAGACGTTATCAACTCATACTTTGGCATCTTCTTCTTCATCTTCCAGTCGTCTGCTGTCTGGGGCAACCTCATGTCTTCCCTTATCTTTGGACAGGATTCCAATAAAAGTTAGTGTTTACTTATGGTGTAAATTGACTGGCCCACAACGATACACATAGAACAAAGGTCCATGTTTAGAAAAGGGGTGAGGCAGGGTTAAATGACTAGGAAAGTTAAAAAAAAGTCTTTGGTTCATTGCCGTCACAAGTGATGACCTTTGGCCTTTGCTTTTAGTTTTTGTTGGACATGGCCCAATGGCATTCATGTGTAAATATGTGAGAATATTTCATCTGTGTGATCTACTTTTATACCTACCTGAATTCCGGTAACTTAATGGGGATATTGTCTGGACCAATAGTACAGTCTGTTCTACTGATGCTGTTTGTGTTCAGCCCATGCATTTCGAGGGAAACAGGTTTGTTTTTTATTGCAGCTTCCATCTCAGAGGAGATGTTGCAGTACTGCGGAGCAAATGTGTGTGATGTAACCCTGTCCAACACCACCACCTCTAAACCAGAACAGGAGCTTGTCCATATACTGGTGGGATGCTACATTGGTAACACAATTTATTTCATATCTACTTCTGATTTGATTTAAATAATTGATTAATTAAAGTAGAGCTCAACGGATCGGTTAACGGCGGGAAGCTCATGAAAGAAAAATTCTTTGGCCTATATGTAGGCCCAACATATACCCCCCAATTGTATCTCCCTCTGCTTCCCCACAGGAGTTGGAGTACTGGCTATGATCATAGTGGCAGTGTTCCTGGACAACATTGACCAGGAACAGACCAGACAGTTCAGAGGAAACAGGGAGCCCTTCTGCCAAACTTTCCTTTCCACGTTCCGCCTGCTTAAAGACCGGAGGTTGTTAATGTTGATCCCACTCACCATGTACAGTGGCTTCGAGCAGAGCTTCCTCTCTGGGGAGTACACCAAGGTACGTTCAAGTGCAGAAAGAACAATGCAACAGACAGCCTCGTCTCTGGTAAAACACAGCGCATTAAATAGGGCTGCCGCAGATTCTCTAGTTATCTTTAAGTGGTCACTACAAGCCGATAAGTCAGGTTATTATTCTAATTATGTTAATATGGGCTATTAAGGTGTGCAGTGGGCATCTTTAAATCCATTGCAATTTCAGTTGAATGAATCACAAATTCTATAGACCAAAAATAACAACCCAGAGGATATTCTTAGATCAAAAACAAAGCATTTGACTAAATCATGACATCTGGCAAGAAAAGTAATAATAAACTGGAGCGTTACGGAATAAGGGGTATAGCTGGCAAGTCGGATAGGAGTTACTTGAGTAACAGGCAATATTTGTGAAACTTGCTGATTGTTCCTCTATGTGTGGACATTGCTTGTGGTGTCCCCCAGGGGGCAGTGTTGAAGCTTGTTTCGATAAATATATTATTATTATTATTTTTTTTTTCTTGTGATGTTTTATATCAATTAAGGTGATAAATTTAGAAATGAAAAAATCAAAATGATGGTTTTATATTAACAAATTATCTTTATGATTGGGCATGCTTAAACGTTATTTGGAAACTGCAGAATAAAGGAACAAATACAGATAGGCCTACAGAGTGATGGGAAAAACATAGGTTTCCTTGGTTGGTTTAACAATTGATGAAAAACTGAACTGGAAATCACACATACAACATACACTCAAAGGTGCAAATAAGCATTGCAGTATCATATAACGCTAAACAGGTTCTGGATGATAAATCACTACACATTCTCTACTGGTTTCACCTTGTTGAAGTTACTGTACAGAGGTTTGGGGTAATAATTACAAAGGTACATTACATTCACTGTTTATTCTGCAGAAAGGAGCTATACAGACCATCTTTAATGCTGGTTATAGGGATCATACAAACTCCTTATTCATAAAGGCCAAAACACTCAAAGTGACAGATCTGCTGAATATCAAACTACACAATACATTTTTAAAGCATAAATTAACTACTGGCAATCATTCAATAAAACATAATGGAAAGAGGAGGTAGGATTGTTTAATACGGGGATTGTTTAATTTTAAAATGGGAAAGGTGCGTACATCCGAAAAAAGGTTTTTGTATTTCTGTTTGTGGAGTAAAATTGTGGAACAGGGAGAAAGGAAGAGCTCAAGCAATGGCCAAGCATGAAACAATTCAAAAAGTGGTTTAAGGAAGTTATTGCAGGGTACAAGGATGAAGGGGTTTGATTTTCATTGGGTGTTAATTGTTTATTTATTTAGTTTGTTTTTATTAATTGTTTCGGAATTTCTGAATGGAATTATAGTTTTGATGCTGAAATGATCAATAATGACATCATATATATATATCCATATTCATAAAGGTTTACATTTTTTGAGAAATGTGCATGAAATTATAGTCGGTTATATGTTTGATCTGAACATATTTAAGTAATACATTTTATTTGTAAAAAGTTATATATTTGGATGCATATATAAAAAATATACAAAAATATATTTGGAAAATAATAAATTCATAATAAATGATAATAACTGAAAATATTAATAATGATAATAATAATAATATTTATGAGTAAGGAATCTTAAATACGATGAATTACGGAGAAGGGAGGGATTAAATAAGGGAGAACTTCTTACCACTCCTTTTCCAATCCGCAAGTGTTTGTGTCATTTATCAATCAAGTAATTTCTATATATATCTTTTTTTTTACGATGTATTACTGAGCACATCTTTAGTTAAAGCCTAAATGATAGTTAAGACAGTTACGGTTATGAATTAATCGCCTCCAGCATAGCAATTCTATCTGGCAATGATTGTTTCTAAATTATTAATTGAATAAATCTATCTTTATACAGTATATTGATATAAATATAATTAACTTTGAAAATTAACTTAGATATATGAAGTTTGACAAGCCGAGCCTAACCCTACATTCAAAAACACGTACCCATTTACTCAAACTTCAAATGTTTCTATTTGTCCATTTCAGAACTATGTAACTTGTGCCTTGGGAATACATTATGTTGGCTATGCAATGATCTGCTTTGGAGCTACCAATTCAGTCTGTTCCTTCGCCTTTGGAAAGCTGGCACAGTACACCGGCAGAGCTCCCCTTATCTTCTTTGGTAAGTTGTTTCACAAAGAATGTTAGTTTGATTTATAATGTCATCGTTCCAAATTGAATGTATGCACTATTGATATTATTTGGTCTTCAATAGGCATGCTATTGCACATTTCTAATAGTCTTTGTAATTTATTAAAAATTGATTATTTGAGTTTGACTAATGTAGCATTATAAATGGATGTAGGCCTACATTCATTTGTGTTAAGACTGCATACTTCTCTGTAATTTCCTTATTCCTCTTTATCGTTAACGATGAAAAGATTAATTTTGAATGTTATTTTGCAGCGGCCCTGACAAACCTCTCGTGTATCCTGGCTCTCTTGTTCTGGAGACCAGATCCTGGCCAGCTGCCTCTGTTCTTCGTGTTCCCAGCTCTTTGGGGCATGGCAGACGCGATTTGGCAAACCCAAACAAACGGTATCCTAAAATCTCTCAATCTGTTCAATTTAAATTATAAGATTTAATTTTCAAACTCAGAAAGATCCTTGTTACTCAGTAAGCTTGCACATACAGGGAATGTTTAGTGAAGTCTGTCAACAACAGTGTTGGGTAAATCTATTTGGGCAGCGGCAATGTGAAAATGAGCACTGGGCTCCACCCTAACGCTGGAGATAGAAGACAAAAGCTTACACGCTTTGGCCCACAAGGCGACTGCCAAAACCCAGCTTTGCCAGACATAATTGCTTTGCCGCTATGCTGGAGGCGAATAAGTCATGACCGCACCAATGTCAAATATAACTGTTCTGTCTCTGTATACAGGTGCATTTCAATGGATTCGAATATTGTGGAAAATTTAATTAATTTTGATAATTCAATTTAAAAAGTGAAACTCACACATTACACCAACAGTGAAATATTTCAAGCCTTTGTTTGCATAAATCTTGATGATTATGCATTACAGCTCATGAAATCCCAAAATTCAGTATCAAAGAAAATTTGAATATGACATAAGACCAGTAAAAAATATGATTTTTAATACAGAAATGTTGACCTTCTGAAAAGTATGTTCTTGTATGTGCATTCAGCACAGGTTTTGGTACTTTTGGCAGTATGGGCAGGTGCCAAGTCCTGCTGGAAAATGAAATCAGCATTTCAAACAGCTTGTCAGCAGAAGGAAGAGTGAAGTGCTCTGAAACGTCCTGGTAGATGGCTGCATTTACTTTAGACTTGATAAACACAGCTCCACAAATCATCACTGACTGGAAACTTCACACTGGACTTGAAGCAACTTTGATTCTGTGCCCCTCCATTCTTCCTCCAGACACTGGGACCTTGATTTCCAAATGAAATGAGCGACAGATCACTGAGCGACAGATCAGTTCTCTTAGCCTAGGTAAGACGCTTCTGATGTTGTCTCGGACTTGGACTTGAAGTGGCTTAACATGAGGAATGCGAGTTGTAGTAGCCCATGTCCTGGATACGTCTGTGCGTGGTTGATGCACTTGATGCACTGACTCCTGCCTCAGTCCACTCCTTGTGAGCTCTCACACATCTTTGAATGGCCTTTAAAAATCCTCTCAGGGCAGTGGTTATCACTGATGCTTGTGCAGCTTTTTCTACCACACTTTCTCCTTCCACTCAACTTTCTATGAATATGCTTGGAAACAGCCCTCTGTGAACAGCCATCTTCTTTAGCGATGACCTTTTGAGTCTTTAGCCTCCTTGTGGAGGGTTTCAATGACTGTCTTCTGCCCAACTGCCATGATTGTGAAGCCTACTTAACCAGTCTGAGAGACCATCAAGAGATTCAGGAATTTTTTGCAGGTATTTTGGGGTAAGTATCTGATTAGAGTGTGACACCTTGAGTCTACGATATATATATACTTTTCACAATATTCAAATTTAGTGAGATACAGAATTTTGGGTTTTCATGATCTGTAAACCATATTCATCAAGATTAATACAAATAAAGGCTTTAAATATTGAAATATGAATCTATATAATTTGATTTTCACTTTTAAAATTGAATTATTGTATAATAATTGCATTTGGGGGTAACACTGGAATAGGGTTACATGCCTGTATGTTAAAAAATACAGTAAGGACAGCCTCCCGAGTAGCTTAGTCGGCTGTGATTGGTCAGCACGACCACTCGGCTGTGATTGGTCAACAGATTCACAGCCCCGAGCTGTTTCACACACGCCATCTCGGTGGGAGCGAATACTCCCCCTGGCTCGGACTTAGAGTTCAAGCTTAGCAGATGTAACATATATATTGTACGTGACTTGAAAAATACATTGATACATCTTCCAAATGTGAGGTGCAGCTTGAGATTAAGGTAATGTCTCACTGCTGATCTATAATTAGCACTAAAATTGTTGTGGAAATACTGTAGTTACAGAATTAGGCGATGCTAGGTTGTGTCGGTCCTCACGCGTCGTTGCATGTTGTGGCAATCTCGTCTGTTTTAGTCCCCAGTTATTTTATAAGTGTACGAGAAGCTCAACTCTCTTGGACACGCCTCATATGCCAGGGAAGACGAGCATGCCCATCAAAGTAACCATTTTGATTAATTCGATGGGCTTGCTCATCTTCTATTGTATGTATTTAGGGAATTCAATTAGATTGAGTTTCATACGCAAATTTTAGAACTCATTCTCCAGGGAACAATCAGAAGTCCATCCAGCAGGTAAATAGCCAATATCAGCATAGGTGTCGATTACGCCGAGGACGCGTCCCCACCAGATTTCGTCAAGATTAATTTTGTACCCACCACTTGTAAAATAAATAAATAAATCTAGTTGAATTATTATGGATTATTAGACGGGTCTTCTCAATGCCGTGGAACGCTCCGTTCCATTGCATGGGCTCTTCACAACAATTATATTTGATAATTCACTGTTGCTAAGTATAATTAACCGCTGTCATGGAAAACAAAGGACTTTTCAAGCGTCTTCGGTTGCTAAGTGACGTCAACGTCTTTGGCGGACTATTTCTCTGCTGATCAACACTACGAATGCTGGTAACAAATAAATTGTAAAAAGTGACCACACCATGTGAAGTAATTTTTTCGTTTTGGCACGTAGCCGTGTAATAAATGGGATAATGTATAGAACATCGCCGGTCATTATCGAAATTAAGACCCTTCAGTGGGAAGCAAGACACCTTCGCTGCGCGTCGGGATCCTGTTCGCCCTGTCGGGGATTATTTTCCCGATATATAATGACCGGCATTCTATACATTATCCCTTACTTATTACACGGCTCTTCCCAATGCTGTAGACTGCTCCATTCACTTGCATGGGCCTTCCTAACGTTCAGCTGTCAATTATTTTAGTTTATTATACGGCTCTTCTCAATACAATGGAATGCTCACGTCCACCATATTTGACCGCTGTCAAGGAAAGTGTTTTTTTTGCCTCTGATTCACGTCATCTGTATCACTCTGCAATCCGGTAACTTATCAACCCCAGCGTATTCGGTTGCAAAGCGACGTGAACGACTATTTCTCCGCTGATCAACGCTACGAATGATAACAAATACATCGGAAAAGTACAGACTTTGTGAAGTTATTTTTTGGCAAGTAGCCATTACTAATAATACCAATACTGTAGCGTCAGCCGAGAAGAACACAGAGTCAGGGCTTAAGGTAATTCTGTGTCTCATACACCGCAAGACAGCAGAACCTTTATTTTAACAAAGTCACAGAACACACAGCGCACGCACACCCCACCAACGAACATGCAACTCCGGGTAACGGTTGCCGACAACACTAAACACAATAACAACATTCCACAACACAATTTATATTAAACCGCACAACCCAAACCCGTTAAACCCAACACCAAAAGGCACTAAACCCCTTTTTCCCAAACGACATCACAAATACCCAGACTCCCCGGGGGGTAGAAGTCGCCACAAAGCTCCCACCTGAGGGGTCAGTCGTCCCTGACAACCCCATCACCTGTCACATAGTCCTTCAAGTGTCCAGGGGCCCGGCGCCACCGGTTGGGCCGCCGGACCCCCCTAGGGGCTGCGACTGCAGGTCCTGTCCGGAGAGTCGGCAGGGGAGCCACCCGGGGAGTCACGAGGAGTCTGCCGCCCTTGCCAGCAACAACCGGGGCAAGGGGGCGGTATGGCGAGAGTCTGTCCTGGTGCAATACCCCCACACGGCCCCGGGCGCCCAGCCCCGGCATCCGCAGGCGATACACCACCTCGGGCACTCTGTCGAGGATTTCCCCAGGCACCTGCCAGTGGCACTGCAGTTTAGGGCAGACCCCTTTCTTTCTAACGGGGCAGTACACCCACACCCTGTCCCGAGGTGTGAACGCTCTTCCCCGGCAGCGAGTGTCATAGCCCCTCTTCTGCCTCACCCCTGAGGCAGCCTGAGCCTGCCAGCCTGAGCCTCTCAGGCTCGGGCGGAGACCCGAACACCAAGTCCACCGGTGTCCGGAGATCCCGCCCGAACATGAGGGCAGCCGGCGTGCAGTGACTGGACTCCTGTACTACAGTCCAATAGGACCACAGGACCAGGGGAAGGTGGCGGTCCCAGTCCCGCTGGTGCTTGCTGGTGAGGATGGCGAGCTGGGTGGCCAGGGTGCGGTTTAACCGCTCCACCAAACCGTCACTCTGGGGTGGAGCGGCGTCGTCCTCGTCTTGCGCACCCCCAGTTGCCGGCAGACCTCTCCGAAGACCTCGGACTCAAAGTTCTGCCCCTGGTCACTGTGGAGCTCAGCACGGACCCCGAAACGGGCAAACATCTCCTCCACCAGCCTCTCTGCGGTGGTGGCGGCGCTCTGGTCCAGCACTGCATACGCCTCAGGCCATTTGGTGAAGTAGTCCATGGCCACGAGGACGTAGCGGTTTCCGGAGTTGGTGACTGGGAATGGCCCCAGGACGTCGACCCCCACCTGCTCCATCGGTGCTCCCTCTAGGTACTGCTGGAGCGGGGCGTGGGAGCGCTGTGCAGGTGTCACAACAGTGGACGTGCAACTCGTCGTGCAACTCGACGTCCCGTCGACGAACCGCCCCCGCAGGCGATGCAGGGTCTTAGCGTTCCCGTAGTGCCCCGCTCCCACCGAGCCATGGACTAGCTGCAGCACCTGGGAACGAAGCACATGGGGCACCAACAGCTGCAGAATGTCGCCCTTACCCCTAGGGTCCTGCC
Organism: Melanogrammus aeglefinus; assembly: GCA_900291075.1. Taxonomy (NCBI): domain Eukaryota; kingdom Metazoa; phylum Chordata; class Actinopteri; order Gadiformes; family Gadidae; genus Melanogrammus; species Melanogrammus aeglefinus. Next base: position 5,474 of record OLKM01002950.1, on the reverse strand, counting down.
ACCTGCGGTGGACCACCCCATCGTAGAGCTGGAAGGAACCATCCCCACTTGGAGTGGTAGGCCTTTACCTCCGGTCCTCGTGCCGACACCTCCGGCCAACTGGGGCGCTGCCCCGCCTCCAGCCAGTCCCTCACCAGCGCCAGGGTTTCGTCGGCCTGCTGCTCCAACTGACGCGCCGACAGCGGGAGCCACCACTCTGCCTCGCCGATGGTCTGGGCATCCTCAGTGGTCTAGAGAGCCACCACCATCGGAGACTCGTTGGCCCGCTCCTCCTGGCGCAGGCAGTAACGGCACTCCAGGGCTGCACAGGGCCGTCGGGAGAGTGCGTCGGCGTTGCTGTGGAGCCGCCCCGCCTGATGCTGGATCTCGAAGTCATACTCTTGTAAAACCTCCAGCCATCGAGCCACCTGGCCCTCAGGGTTCTTCAAACTGAGGAGCCACGTGAGGGACGCATGGCCGGTGCGGATCAGGAAGCGCTTGCCATGCAGGTATGGCCTGAAATGACGCACGGCCAGAACCACAGCCAACAACTCCCCCCGGGTCACGCAGTCCTGGACGAACCGGCGGTAGAACCCCGCCAGGCCCAGAAAACTCTGCAGTTCGCTGGTGTTGGCGGGGGGTCGGCCAGTCCCGGACCGCAGCCACCTAGTCCGGGTTAGTGGCTACGCCATGTTCATTCACCACGTGCCCCAAGAACAACGTCTCCCTGGCCAACAGGGAACATTTGGCAGGGTTCAGCCGCAACCCGGCCCGGCAGATGGCCTCAAGAACCTCCCGCAGGTTCGCCAGTGCCCCACAGAAATCGCGGCCGTGCACCAACAAGTCGTCCAGGTACACGACAAAACGGCTCCGTGGAACGCCCGCCAGCACCCTCTCCATCATCCGCTCGAACGTCACCGGTGCATTGCATAACCCGAGCGGCATGACCCGAAACTGCCACAACCCCTGCCGATGGTGAACGCAGTCTTCGGTCTGGCCTCGGGCGCTAACTCCACTTGCCAGTAACCGCTACGCAGGTCCAGGGAGCTGAACCTGCTAGAACCTCCGATGTAGTCCAGGGCTTCGTCGATCCGTGGCAGTGGGTACGAGTCCTTCTGCGTGACCTCGTTGAGGCGCCAGTAGTCCACGCAGAATCTCCAGCTACCATCCTTTTTCCTCACCAGGACGGCCGGACCTTGTCCTCCGCCGCCTGCCATTTGGCCAGGGCTAATCAGTGGGGCCGCAGGCGGATGGGCCGAGCAGAGCCGGTGTCGATGGCATGCTGCACTAGCCCTGTCCGCCTGCAATCCTCATCCCGAGCCGCGAAAATGTCCCCATACTCCTCGAGTAACAGCCTCAGCTTCTCACTCTGCTGCACGCCAAGCCCAACTCCACTGCACAGCCAAATCGCATTAACGGCTTCGGCGGTCTCGGGGGAAGGAAAGGCGGCAGACACAGGGCTGCGGGGAACGCAGGGACCGTGCAGAGGCCGAGGCCTCCGGGCCATAGCCCGGCGACTACTCCACTGGCCGCCAGAGTCCCTGTGCCCTCCCCGTCCGGACTGGAGCGCCACCGTCTCTGTGCCCACTGTGATGGCTGCTCCAGCCATGTCAAAACTGGCACCCCAACGGGTTAGCAGGTCCAGTCCGATGATGTACGAGTCCCGGATATCGGCGAGCCAAAACTCATGCATTACCACCCGGACAGCCAGCCGCTTCCTCCCCCTCATTCCGGTCTCCTGTCCTGTCACGGTCGTCAGGCGGATGCTGGTCGCCGTCCACACCCCGAGAGTGCGACGGTGATACTGGGAAAAACGCCCGGAGGCACCAGGGAGATGGTCGACCCAGTGTCCACCAGGGCCGTGCAGGATCGGCTGTCGATCCTGCAGCGGAGGTAAAGACCCCTGGGGCGGCCCGGGCCGCCAACCAGAGCGCGCCGACCGTGGAGAGGGACAGGATTCCAGAACGGCGGTCCCCTCACTGGGCCACTCCGCCGTAGTTTTTGGCCGGTCGAGATGGTCTAGCTCGTAGTGCCGGTGCAGGGCAGTCACGGGACAGATGGCCTGGTTCTCCGCACCGGAAACAGCGCCGATCGGCCCCGGTCTCGCGTCGGTTGGCAGGTGGTGGACGCTGTTGGGGGGGCTGGGACGAGGTCCAGGCCTGGAAACACTCCTCCCCGTCCTCGTCCCGCTCGTAGTCCGCCCACCGGACATGAGGTTGGGAGGCACCGGACGGCTGCAGAATGGGTTGGACAGCTCCCTCTCCACCTGTTCTGCCATGTTGAGAGCCACGTCGAGGGTCGGGGCCAGTCCCTGTAGGAAGGCGTGCAGGACTAGCTCATCCCTAGCCGCCGCAGGGATGTCTGGGTACCCTCGCTGGGCGTTTGGCTGCAGGTCCGCCGCGTAAGCCCCCAACCGTTCCCCCTCCTAGCGGCGGCGTCTAATAAGCAGCTCCCGGCTGTGGCTGCCGACAGCACGCTGCCCGAAGCGCCTCTCCAAGGCCCGGGTCAGGGCCCCGAGGTTCTGCTGGTCCACTGGGGCAAGGTCCAGAAGAACCAGCACCACCGTTCCCTCCAACGCTAGGGCAAGCTGGGCGGCAAACTCGTCCACGATCCAGCCATAGTGTCGTGCGGCGATCCTGAACTGCGGCCGGTAAGGCTCCAGCGGCGTCGACCCGGAAAATTTGGCCAGCTGGCCACCCTGTGGCACCAGGTGGCGGTCGACCGCCACAGGCCCTGCGATACCGCCACCGGCCACCGGGTGGTACTGTGCCGCAACTGCGCCGGGCCATTCCTTCGTGTTTCCCTCTTTTGGACGCACCACGGGCAATCCCCACTTGGGAAGGCTTTTCTTTTCCATTTCCTCTGGATCCAACAAATCCAACTTCTGACACCACTGTAGCGTCGGCCAAGAAGAACACAGAGTCAGGGCTTAAGGTAATTCTGCATCTCATACACCGCACGACAGCAGAACCTTTATTTTAACAAAGTCACCGCACACCCCACCAACGAACATGCGACTCTGGGTAACGGTTGCCGACAACACTAAACACAATAACAACACCCCACAACACATAATTTATATTCAACCGAAAACACAACCCAAACCCGTTAAACCCAACACCAAAAGGCACTAAACCCCTTTTCCCCAAACTACATCACAAATACCCAGACTCCCCGGGGGGTAGTCTGGCGAGGATTAAGACGTTTAGCCTTTTGGAGCTACTCCAGGTTCTGGTGGTCTGTCAACACCATGAAAGGATGTTGGGCCCCTTCCAACTAATGTCACCATTCTTCAAGTGCCATCTTCCCTGCCATTCACATCTTAACTGGCCTCTTTGGATGTAAGGGGTTTTGAAAGTAATGTAATGATACCATCGACAAAACACTGAGACAAGATTGCTCCTACGCCCACATCAGAAACAATCACCTCAACAATGATGGGTAGTGAAGGATCAGGCAGTGTTGGATTAGGCACAGAGGAGAAAAATTGCTTGAGATTCCAGAATGCCTAGTCCATTTCAGGAGTCCACATGAGATGCTCTATTCTTCTAACTTGATGCTTGAAGCTAAAACCTTTGAAGAACATCTGATAGAATTTTGGAAATCCAAAGAATCTCTGCAGCTTGTTAACAGTTTTGGGAACAGGCCAGTTCCTAACAGCACACGTATGTGGATCCATTTGACCCTTCTTAAGAATGAAACCAAGAAATGGCACATCAGTGACATGAAACTTGCACTTCTTCGGTTTCACAAACAAATGGTAGGCATTGTGCGGGTCCACCTTAGAGAAAATATTGTGTTGGTGTTGTAGTTGTGCTGGTAGTCTATACTGGGATCCTGCACGAGCTGTAAAGGTGGAGGAACATATACATCTAATGGCGAAGGCATCCTTAAAGAAATCATTCAAAGCCTTCCATTCACGTAAGGAAAGTGAGAAGATCTGCCCATGTCGAGGAGCTGCCCTGGCAAAAGCTTGATGGAGCAGTCATATGGTCTACGCCGGAGAGGGAGTGAACATGCTCTTTTCTTGCTAAATACCTCTTTTAGGTCAAGATACTCGATGGGTACATGGATTTATTCTAAAGGATATGAAGACTCAAGCTGAACGGTAGCTATTAAGAAGAGATCGGTAATGCCCAATTCCAGGATGGCCCCGGTTGTCCAGTCAATGTAAGGATTCTGTGATTCAGCCAGTGAAAACCCAAGACAAAAGCAAACTCTGGAGATTCTTTTAAATATAAGAGTATCTCCTAATGGTGTCTCCTCCTGACATGAAGACGGGCCCGAATTTAACAGTCTGAAATGCAAGTGAGAAGCGCCAAGCGCAAGTGGCTTTGTGGGCGGTTCTATGGTGATTTTACTATTTTACCTGCGCATAAATGACTCTTGCGCCTGGTGCAACTCTAAAAAGGGTTGGTCTGAAGTAGCCTTATTACCCGTCGGTGTGGTTTGGGCGTAACGTACAATAAACCAATGACAGTGCCAGCTCCCATCACCTTTAAGAGCCATGAGTGCATTTGAATCTGACGAGTTGATATTTTGACAGCGCGTCTGCAGTCTCCGATGAGAAAGATGCACATGAATTTCAAACTTCAAATGGCTCAGTTTATGGCCAAATAATATGGCCTAATTCACACATGGAATAAGGTTTTCTTTCACAACTTCAGAAATACTGACTCCCCAGATAAAATTCGGCAAAGAAGACTTAACACACATATGACATGCGGTAACTGTGGTTCTATTTAATGATATACGCCATATATTATAAACATTGTTTCTTATCAGTATTGTATGCATTATCGTTATCAACTTGTGTTCCTAATATGCATGTGTCCCCCCGTTGATATACATTGCCATGGACTGTATTATGTGTAACGTGTTTAGTTTGCGTGTGTTTAAGCCAAAAAATATTCTAACTTATAAAACCCTGCGTACGCACACCTTTAAGCAATCTTTGCTTAATAAATAAATAAATCACAGAGTGTCTATAAGTGTGCGCAGCTGAATCAGCTTCACGGTCCGCCCTGTACACGCCCCTTTTTAACCATAAATGGTCAATGCAAACGACCTCATGAATGCTATCTGCATATAAAGACTCAGATGGAAGTATTGTGTCTTGTCGGAAAGAATGGCAGAAGGACTGAGAAAAAAAAGCGAAATTTCACGGAGGTTGAAGTGGAGAAACGTGTGGGTGAGGTGGAGGCCCGAAAAGTAGTTTTGTTCGGCCGTCACAGGATTGGGATCACTAACAACAAAAAGCAGAGTGAGTACATGTTGCTGTAGCAGTGAACTATGTAAGTGGCACAGAGCGCGCAGTCCCAGAATTAAAAAAGAAGTGGTCTGACATAAAGGTAAATATTTTTATGTACCAATAAATCGTTATGGTCCCTGAAGACCCTTTCCCTCCGAATCCTGCCTTGTCCTCCAGCAGGGCCAGCAAGTGCCATGGTGCAGCATTACGCACGGGCTCACCGCTGTTTTTATAGGATTACGGT
>OLKM01002949.1:0-48845 GCA_900291075.1 Melanogrammus aeglefinus | reverse complement strand
AAACACACACCTCTGTGTGGTTTCAACATGGAGGCTCAGGGTCTGTTAGAACCGGGGAGGTGGTGCATCAACCAGCCTGCAAGGCTCGTCTCTGGAGAGCGCCATGTAGCTGGGACTGTTTTCTGTCGGCTCGTTCTAGAATCTCCTCCAATACTCCGTCCCTCATCGGCGTACAAGTACTGATGTGGAAATGCAACTTTCCTTGGTAGCCTGAGTTATTAATGTTGTGTGACGAAGCCTCTGTTTGTGCTTTTTATTCAGGGAACCTGTCATGGGTCCGCCCTTCGTGGTTTTTTCCCATTCACCCTCTGCCATCAGCTGGATCCCGCCCTAATTAATGCCAACACCTTTCACCTGTGCTCACCCTATAATGGTCCCTCCTTTTCCTCAGTAAACTTGCTAGTATTGTCTTCTTGTTTCAGTTAAGAGCTTTCCCCCTATAAACTGTCCGATTGACTTTGTCTGCTCCACTCTGCCTGTTAAGCGAAACCCTCGCCTTGTCCCTGACGCTCCTGCATGCGTGCAGATTTTGTCGGGCCTGTCTGCTCCTCTGTTCCGTCTCCTGATTCAACCTGCTGACTTCCTTCGTTTTGCCCTTTCGCCTGTCTGACCTCTGCCCGAGTCGTGGTCCCACTATCGGTTACTGTCTGGCTCTCCCAGTTCCGACTCCGATCTGCTCTTTACCTGCCTCACACCGTTGCGACTTCCTCGCCTTGCCTGACCCCACGACGATTCCCTGCCCACTGTCGTGGATTACTGTCTGCTCTCTGCCTGCCTGATTCTGTACTAAAGAATAAATCCTTGAAACCTTGCCCACAATGTTGTCTGTTCTTGCACCTTGGGTTCTTGCTAAACCCTCCGCTTACAGAAACCTGACATTAACGTGTTAAACTGATCCTCTGCTTGAACAATCAAGAGAAAAAAGAACATTTTTTTCCAAAAAAGTGGAAAGGTTTTTTTTTTTTTTGTTTTTTTTTTTTTTCCCCAATCACCATATTATGCTTTATTAACGCAGGACACAGCAAACAGTCCTTAACATGAACACAATAACAACAAGGACTCAATCAAATAGAAGAACAGTCCCTTACATCGAACACAAGAACACAAACAAGGATCATCATAGAGAACATCCCTTACATGAACACCAATAAACACAGGGACTCATCAATAGAAGAACAGTCCCTACCATGAACTTGAAAAACCAATAAACCAAGCTCAATCAATAGATAGCAGCAGATTTAATATCAATGAACAGGTGGTTTCACATATCTTTAATAATGAACATGTTCTAGCCATGATGTGTATTGTTCCCCACAGAAAGGAATCATAATCAATCTTTAAAGCCATCACACATGATCAAATAGGCTTTTTCCAGACGCTTGTATTATGAATATATTTAAAATCAGCTTTAAAAACAGGGGTTTATGTTAGGCTTATCAAAATATAACTGATTTCAAAGCCCTGCAGTATGATACTGTTACGTCCTGAAAAAAAAATCACATATTGTAGCATAGAACATGTTAAGATTTAACATCAATCAATCATTTAAATACATTTGGACATTGAAATTAGTCTTGTAAAACCTGCTTAGTTAACCTGATGGAAGATCATCAAAGTCTCTCCTTTCATGTTTATTAGATCAACCTTTCCAGAAGCCAAAGAAAATGTAGCATTTTGGATTTAGATTTGTGATTACATGAATTAAATCACCCAAAAACACCAGAATGTGTGTGTGTGTGTTAGTGTGTGTGTGTGTGTGTGTGTGTGTGTTGTGTGTGTGTGTGTGTGTGTGTGTGTGTGTGTGTGTGTGTGTCGTGTGTTGATATATACATGTGTTTAGTCTGCGCGCGTTTGTGTTTATATATGCACATGCTTGCATGCGTGTGTTCATATCTGCGTGTGTGTGTGTGTTCATATCTGCGTGTGTGTCGCTGTTCATATAATGGCTGTGTTTGTGTGCGTGCGTACGTGTATATGTGATTATAAATGCGTGTGCAGCGCGTGCATTTATATAGGCATGTGTACAGTTGTGCGTGCGTTAGCATGTATTTGTCTGTGTGTATATTTGATTGCATATATATGCGTGTGTGTGTGAGCGCATGAGTGTGTGTTCATATGTACGTGTTTGTGTGTTAATATATGCGTGCATGTATGTAAATATATGAGCGTGTGTGTGTTAATATATGCGTGTGTGTTTATGTGTGTCCTCAGACTTGGGGAGAGAGAGGGGGAGAGAGAGAGAGACAGACAGAGAGAGAGAGAGACAGAGAGAGAGGGAGAGAGAGAGAGACAGAGACAGAGACAGGGACAGAGACAGAGACAGAGACAGAGACAGAGGGAGAGAGAGAGAGACTCTGGGCCCTATCTTGCATCCAGCGCAATTGATTTTATGTGTCGTTGCTAGTTTTGCAATTCTGGCGCCAAGAGCGGTTCTTCTCCTCCACCACCCGCCACACGCGTCGGTAAATTTGGATTGATCTTGCGCCCCCAAAGGGCGGTTTAGCGAAAGAGAGGAGCCGTGTTCTGGCGGCAATCGTTCCCTGGTTGCTATTTTGAAGTTCAGAAACCCTTGCGCCACAAACCAGGAAATAACCTTGGTTTAAAGTCAGTGGCGCGTTAGTTCAGATGGCTATTTTAAGGGCGCATGCATAATGTTGCTTGTGCACTCGCGCATACACTTTGTGTCTCTCATCTACCTAGCCACACAGTCTTGGTCAATTGGCTTTATGCACAGCTCCACGACTTCCTGAAATAAGCCAGCTCGTTTATTTTCCGTCTTACATTATTGGACCAACTGATTAATCCAGGTGTGTCTGACCTCACAACAATGGTCAGGCACACTGGATTAATCAGTTGGTCCAAATGTAAGACAGGAAATAAACGAGCTGGCTTATTTCAGGAAGTCGTGGAGCTGTGCATATAAAGCCATTATTTGGAAAGACAGCTGATACAGCAGTAATGAGTTGTACTTTTAAATCAATGCATCTGCAAACACTGTACAGCAAACACATATTTTCTTAACACAGACATCGTGTATAAGCCAATAACCTTTAGGAGTGATGAGTATTTGATTGTGAGAAAACATTGTTTTACCGCGAGTGAGTGTTATGAAGAATGAATGAATGCGGGCTCGCTTTTGTGCATCTATCTGTTGAAACACACGCAAACTAAACACGGAAAGCATAATACAGTGCATGGCAATGTATATTAACGGGGGGACACATGCATATTAGGAACACAAGTCGATAACGATAATGCATACAATACTGGTAGTGAACGACGTTTGTTAATGTATTGCGTACATCATTAAATAGAACCACAGTTACCGCATTTCATGTGTGATAACTCTTCTTTGCCAAAATTAATTTAAGGATTGAAGTTGTAGAAGGAAACGCTATTCCATGTGTGAATTAGGCCATATTATTTGGCCATAAACTGAGTCATTTGAAGTTTAAACTTCATGTGGTCGTGCATCTGTCTCAGAGTCTAAATATCCACTTGTCAGATTCAAATGCACTCATGGCTCTTAAAGGGAATAGGAGATGGCACTTTCATTGGTTTATTGCATGTTATTCCCAAACCACACCTACAGGTAATTAGGCTACTTCAGACCAACCCTTTCTAGATATGCGCCGGGTGCAAGAGTCATTTATCCGCCCGTAAAATAGCGACATCGCCGTAGAACCGCCCACAAAGCTAATTGCGTTTGGCACTTGTCACTTGCGTTTCAGACTGTTAAAATAGGGCCCTATAACTTACACAGTGAGACAGAGGCCCTCTGAGCCCATAACCTAAACCCCGGGAGGAGGTTTTCCTGGGTGAAGGAGGACCTGAAGGTGTGGATGTGTGTCAGTGTGTCTGAGGACCCTCCTCCACCTGGAGACACACTGTAGAAGGACAGAGAGCCAGCAGGCTGGTCCAGATACACTCCTACTCTGGTGGAGCCAGCGGGGTGGAGATGTGTGAATGTTTTCCTACCGTTGTGCCAGGAAGTGTAACCATCATCAACGCAATAAAGACTCCAGGAGTTGTTGTTTTCTCCAAGTGCGCTGTCACCACCCTCACTCTCCTTGTGATTCCTCTCGTATGTATCTGCTATCACGTTGATATCTCATATCCTTCCCTCTCTACCTGTCCCAGTAAACAGCGGCCAGTCAGAGCCTCTCTACCCACCACCTGGTACCAGTGGTCAAATCTCTCTGGGTGATCAGGATAACTGACTGGTCCTCTCTCCAACCGCGTCACTTTTCCTGTTGTCCTTCAGACAGAGAGAGTCGTCTGTGGGCCGTGTTGGGGTCCAGTGTGAGATCACAGGCATCTGAGGGAGACCCAGACATGATGAGCTGCTGAACCACTCTTCATCACTAGTGCTGCTGTCTTGCATTTTTCTTCTTCTTCCTAATTCATATTCATCTACTTTACAAACATTGACTTAGAAAGACTAAAGAATATCAGAGCTACTTTAGTGGACCAGTGTGCTATAGCTTTGGAAATAGTAGTGCATATTGTTTATAAGATCATTTAAGTTAAACCTAAATGCAAACCTCATGTGTGTGTGAGTGGCTGTCCCAGTCAAAACATTGAAGTCTAAAAAGAAGTATAAACTGAATCTACTCCCGCAATAATTATACTACATATACCTATGCAAATATTATACATCAAAACGTTCAACATGATGAGCCAATTGCTCCTCTGAAAAATCTAAGCTACAGTCAACGTTCTTTTCAAGATATTAGACTTTGAAGGTTCCGATACACATCCATTGTAATCCACCAGTGTAAACCACAGACTGAACCACCTGAGCTCACATACAGGCTGGAAACTAACTGTTGGTACCAGAGACCTGGTTCATACATACTATACATAGACATGTACACATATGATGTATACACACCGACACAACCATACCAAACACGCATAAATACAGGGAAACATAGCGATACATGCGTATACACCTCTTGCTGTGTGGATGGACATTTCATCTCAATAGTTATTGTGTGTTGTGATGAATCAAACAGACACTTACACTTCTTTAGAGCTGGTTTCAGCCTCCACACTCCACCGTTGCTCCACACTGAGGGGGGAATCAAAGTGAGAGCAGCTTGTTGAATACACATTCACCTTCATCATCTGCCGTCTCATCACGTTCTAAACACACATGAGTGACAAGCTGCCTCTTCAAAACCACTTCATCTAGCAGCGGATCGTAGGAAGACTTTGTCCTGAGTGGTGAGCTGTCCTCTCCATATCCTGAGGAGTGTCCAGTCTCTCCAGCGTGGATCCTCAGTCCAGCAGGAGCGACAGCGCAGCTCCAGAGTCTCCTGGGTGATTGTAGCTCAGGTCCAGCTCTCTCAGATGGGGAGTTGCGGTTGGAGCTCAGAGCTGAGGCCAGATAAGCACAGCCTTTCTGTGTGACCAGGGCAGCCAGACAACCTACACACACACACACACACACACACACACCACCACACACACACACACACACACACAACACAACACACACACACACACACACACACACACACACAATCACACACACACAATAACAATTACTGGAGGTAAATCTGTTCAATGTCCTCTGATGTAGAACTTGTGGTGCATCTGTTTGACCATTGAGTAAAACTGACCTGAGAGTTTCCAGTGTACAGTGTGGACTCCCCAGTCCAGCATAGAGCAGCTTCACTCCTGAATCCTGCAGGTCATTGGTACTCAGGTCCAGCTCTCTCAGACTAGAGGAGTTGGAGCTGAGAACTGAGGCCAGAGCTTCACAGCATCTCTCTGACAGATCACAGCCCTTCAGCCTTCACAAACAATAAACACAACATGTTAGGAACTGTGATTAATGTTTTAGGATAATTTTAACCAAAGTCATTTTACGCACATGAAAAAATTATAATTAATGTTAATAATCTGGAGCCTTAAATATTAGGAGTTCGATTTCATATAGTTCATAAACAAATAGTATCATTATACCTTCAAAATAGATTCTTGAAAAGGCTGTTAATAAACCTTATTACCGTATTTTCCGGACTATAAGTCGCGGTTTTTTTCCTAGTTTGGCTGGCCATGCGACCTATATTCAGAAGCGACTTTATATGGTGAAAAATATATCACGCTATGTCATCTATGACCACAAAGAGGGCACCGTCCACACTTTGTGACAACTGAGCGCTGCCACTGCACCACCGAAAAAACCATAAAACATAAAGAACCACAGAAAATGCCACCAAAAAGAAAAAGCTATACTGCAGATTTTAAACTGCAAATTATAAAGTATGCAAGCCGAAAACCGGTAATCGAGCAGCAGAGAGAGAAAGTTTGGAGCGGTGTGAAAAACTTGTCAGGGACTGGCGAAAAGCAGAGGTGGTAACTCTTACTTCTATGAAAAAATCAAAAAAGGCAAACCGCGGGCAGAGAAAGCGAGATGGCCGGAGCTTGAGGAACGAGTCCACAGATGGGTTATTGAACAGCGTGCTGCTGGACGTGGCTTATCAACCGTACAGTTATGTCTCCATGCCCAGGTAGTTGCCAAACAGATGAAAATAAATGATTTTGCTGGCGGGCCTTCTCTGGGTGCTTTCGCTTCATGCAATGCAACCACCTGTCAATCAGAGCACGGACCACGGGTGTGTCAGAAGCTGCCAGCAGACTTCCAAGACAAGATCGACAGTTTCTGTGCATTCATTGAAAAAGCAGGTGACGGGAACACAATTGTGTCACGGACCACGTAATAAATATGGATGAGATCAGTCCCCTCACGTTTTGACATCCCCATGGGCCGAAGTGTCGCAGAGAGAAAGGGGCAGAAAAGTGTGGAGCATTAGTGACAACTGGTCATGAGAAATCACACTTCACGGTGGTGGTGCTCGCCATACTGTGGAGATGGCTCAATACTGCCCCCAATGGTCATTTTCAGACGGAAGACAATGCCGAAGGCCGAATTCCCCCCGCTATTGTCGTGACCACAAACGTGAAACGGTGGATGGATGAAGAAATTATGAGCTTTTGGCTCACAAAGTGCTATTCTAAACGTCCAGATGGCTTCTTTAAAACAGGCAAAGCCCTGCTTGTGATGGACAGTATGCGAGCGCATATAACGGCAAGCATCAATGACAAAATCAAAGCCTGCAACTCCATCCCCGCTATCATCCCTGGAGGCTTAACTAAAATGCTCCAGCCACTTTAGATCTCCGTGAACCGGAGTTTTAAGGCAGGCTTGCGTCGCATGTGGGAGACCTGGATGGTGGATGGAGAGCACAGCTTCACGGCAACCGGCCGGATGCGACATGCAACCTTCCTGCAAGTCGTTGAATGGATAGAAACAGCGTGGAATACAGTGACAACCGAAACGATCCTGTCGGGATTCCGAAAGGGCCGCGACTGACAACAGCTGATGCTGAGGGTGAGTATGATGACAGCAGAGCAGAAGAGGAGACGGCGCTTCATCTTACTCCCGAGTTGGCGGAGTTGTTTAGAAGCGACACCGGAGGATGAAGAATTCAATTGGATTTCAGTGATGCAGAATGAGATCGGAGAACTTTTATGAACTTGTTCACCTGTTTAAATTTATATTTTTTTTGCCTATGTTCTTCAGGCTATTGTTGCAGGGCCAATTGAATAATCCTTCCAGATTCAGATAAATGTTCGTTTTTGGATTCCTATGAAATAAAAAAAAATGTTTCAAAAATAAATGCGACTTATAGTCTGGTGCGACTTATATATGTTTTTTTCCTCTTCATGACGTATTTTTGACTGATGCGACTAATACTCAGGTGCGACATATAGTCCGGAAAATACGGTAATTAACTAAAGTTCAGCTTTCTATCTGATTATATTGTAAGCATAATAGACATGTTACAGCACACACCTTATACCGTCATTAACAATCTAAGAATGTGCTACAACACACACGTCCCCCTCCCAAGACCGCCTGTATTTCCCCCTGCTCTAAAATATCACAGTGTGGTTGTGGTGTAAGTGTGACTATTGAGTAAAACTGACCTGAGGGTTTCCAGTGTACAGTGTGGACTCCCCAGTCCAGCAGAGAGAGCAGCTTCACTCCTGAATCCTGCAGATCATTGGTACTCAGGTCCAGCTCTCTCAGACTAGAGGAGTTGGAGCTGAGAACTGAGGCCAGAGCTTCACAGCATCTCTCTGACAGATGACAGACATTCAGGCTGCACACACAATGAACACAACATGTTAGGAACTGTGATTAATGTTTTGTTTGTAATGTGTTCTAAGACGTTTTATTTTATTATTATTTATTATTCATAATTATTATTAATAAGTTATTAAACTTAACTAAAACACTCTAAAGTCCACCATGCTGTCTGACTACATGGTTATCAGTAGAAAATGAATGTAGTAAAAAATACACCTTCTAACAGCATTACTTAACAACGGAACAGAGCAAACTTAACCGCGCTGTGTGTACATTAGGGCAAAGGTTATTTGAATTTCAGAACATGTAACATTGCACTGCATGGGTGCCAAGTGTAAAAAAGAATACATGGAACAATCGTTTCCACAAGCAGCAATTATCCATCAGACTATTAAATGAACCAGGATCAATGGATTGCTGCGCCAGCGCTGCGGTACAAAGGTTACGACATGCACACTGCCATGCACTAGTGATGGGTCGGTCGCGAACGATTCGGTCAGAACGAACAAATCCCGAAGGTGAACGACGACATCTGATTCCCAAAACAAGAGAACTGATTCTTTTTTCAAACATTTAACAAAAATATGGCCATGTAAATAAAATATACAAACAAAGAGAGCTTTGTCTCCCCGCAAGCTTAAATTGATTGAGTCTAAAATGTTCTCATCGATTCAGCTAATGAGACTACTACAGCACATAGCAATCGTGTGCTATGGCCCATGGGTAAAGAAATGGTAAAGCACCCCAACTAGAGGGCTGCACGGGCCTGGAAATTAAGCCCGTACCCGGCCCGAGCCCGAGACTCTCAAACCCAACCTGAACCGAGCCCGAATTAATAAATTAAAAACCAGGCCCGACCCGACCCGTTACCCGAAATGTTATTATGCAAAATGCATGTTATTTTCAATGACATTTAACAGCGCGACGCTCGTCAAGCAGCTCGGACATTTAACAGCGCGACGCTCGTCAAGCGGCTCGGAAGTGAGACGACTCGGTAGAGAGAGAGAGAGAGAGAGAGAGAGAGAGAGAGAGAGAGAGAGAGAGAGAGAAGAGAGAGAGAGAGAGAGAGAGAGAGAGAGAGAGAGAGAGAGAGAGAGAGAGAGAGCCGTGTGTGTGTGTGTGTGTGTGTGTGTGTGTGTGTGTGTGTGTGTGTGTGTGTGTGTGTGTGTGTGTGTGTGTGTGTGTGTGTGTGTGTGTGTGTGTGTGTGTGTGTGTGTGGATTGTGGACTAAAGTGAAAACCTCTTCCAGCTGTTCGCGGTGTCCCGTGAGCAGCACTTGGTTCAATTGGTTCGTTACGGCAAATAGTTATAGCCTTAGTTCTCAATTTGAGTGGTCAAACCTAGATACTGGTGTTAAATTCGGTTCCCTAATAAAATAATATCATTAAATATAGCCTAATTATTCAGCAAATGACAGTAACAAAAGATTGTTTTGCAACAATACCTCCTTTACCGCGTCATGTACATCCTGATCCTGCCGATAGGAAATTATGATTTTTCGTTTCTTAAAAATGAATTTGATATATAGGTCACAATGTTTGTAATCACGCATAAACCAAGGGCACTGACAGTCAGATATTCTTTTGATAAAAACAAGATAAATATGAAACAAGCCGTGTTACTTTGGACCCATACTCCCCCCGCCCTTCTCCCCCGGTATTTATAGAGAACACGTGAGAGATAGTGATCACAACAAAGAAAGGGCTTTGTGTTAAATTTAGTTTTTTTTTCACGTTCTGTCTTTTTGTTGTGTAAAAAAAGAAAGAAAGAAAATATTAATGTGTAAAAAAAAAAAAAAAAAAAAAAAAAAGTAAGATCGTCCGACCCGACCCGAGCCCGAAGTAATTAATTAAAAACCAGACCCGACCCGGCCCGTTACCCGCTCGGGCTCGGGCTACCCGCGGGCTCGGGTCGGGTAGCCCTGCTCTAACCCCAACACAAGTTAACTAACGATCGCTGTAGGCTTCAATATCATGCAAGCACTTTGTTTTCTTTTTTTCATATCACAATTGCATGCTTTAATAAAGTATTGTTTTTACCTACCATTATGAGTCTCGTTTGGTCTAGTTTATTGCTTATTAGCCCTACTTGGAAGACGCCATTTAATTCTTACTGCACCCTGTCGCATTATTTATAAAAGGTACTCGAGTCAGGATCGCTTTTAACTCACTTTATTTGGCCTATTTTCGGTATGGTAACCATGAAGCAATAGGAGGGAAATCGTATATTCACGCGCGGAGCGACGCTTTACAAAGCATTCGAGGTTGCCCTGCCTCTCATCTCTCCCCTCATCGGGGTCCATCTGTTGAGATATGGAGTAGGCGTGGCCTACGTGCTCTGACTGGCTATGGTTTTGAGAGCCGGCATTCGGCTTCAACATATGTGTAATGATGCTGCCATCTTTTGGCCGTGAGCAGTTATTACAGTTGATATGTTTGGTCCTGCTCCCTTGTGGCTATGTGTGGATATTACAGCTTACATGCTTATTTTCGTCACAACCCCATTATGTATTAAACTGTTAAGCCCTAGGCCTATTTCACAGGCCTCCTGCCCGAAATGACGTGCCCAAAATGAATAGAGGTTGCCTCCACAACTACAAGGGCTATATGAAAAAAGTTGGTTTCAAAAAGAAGGTAACACCTGTGAGGTGGCTGCAGAAGTGTCAGAATCAGTATAGATGTTACTGTGTTGGAGTAAATTCAGCTAGAACATAGTAAGAAATATCAATTTTCAATTTTCACCTAGAGAAAACACATTGATTAGAGTGAATACCACCTTGAAACTATGGGATAGTAGCCCAGAACGTTTAGGGAAACATATAACAACATCTGATGAGTACCCTGTTCCAGGATAAATGCTAATAAAGGGATTTTAGAAAGGTTTTAGTACAGGTAGGTCCAAGCGGACTAAATTGTGCCTTTTGGGCACCATCAGTGCCATTTGACCTTTCTAAGGTACCAGACTGTAAAACTATTTTATTTCACCGACATATCACTAAAGGTATTCATTCCATCCAAATTCAACAGTTTTGACTTGTTTTGAAAATTGACCCAGGCCTCTATACATTTTTCCAGTCAAAGTAAACCATACAATCAAAATGAAGTTTGACTCCAACTGGAGCAGATATAAATTGGGAACAACATATAATAAAACCAAAACTGTAAAATCAAAAGGTAAAAACACAGCTAAGAACTACAATCACTAGGGATATATATATATATATATATATATATATATATATATATATATATATATATATATATATATATATATATATATATATATATATATATATATATATATATTGTGTGGCGATCACGGGTGTGGGCACCATGTTCTGGAGCCATGTTTTTGGGCTAATAAAAACCAACTCTCGTTGTCGTGCGGTGTAAGGGGCGGGAGAGTTGAACTAGAGTAAACCTGGTCTTCCGTCTCTTCCTGACCGACGCTACAATATATAAACACGCTGGCAGCAACTTTGAACAACTATAACTAACTAACTATATACACTAAGGGCTGTCAGGCCACTGCTGGATATACACAAGATGTCTTTGGTATGCATTGGTCAATTTGGATGATTGACACCTCTATCGAACCGCCAGAGCCAGTAGAGTCGAGGGAAAATCAAATTGAGGGACCCAAATCCATATTAAAAAACACCATTCGCCAATCAAAAGTATCACACTGTATAATGTTTATTTGTTTTGTTAATTTTGCTCTTCTTTGGCTGCTAGTTCAGTGAATTTTCGTCGTAGTGATGAGGGTGATATCATTGGAATCTGTGGAGCCTCAGCTTTCATATGACATATAGTTCGTCTGGGTGGCAGGAAGTAGCGAAATCGGCGGCGGCCAGTATGCGCGCATGCGTGTGTTGCGTGTTTTGCTTCGGGCTCATTTAGTTGCTTGGTGTTAGAATTATGTTTTGTTTAGGTAAATATGGTTATCATGGGCTTTTAGTCGAGCTTCTTCCCGTTACGTGGGTATGCACCATGGACATGTTGCATGGTGGTGCTGTTTACAGCACACGTTGGCGCAGCTGCCCCCGTTCCTGGGGGCGCTCGGGTTTAAGAGGTTAAGGATATTTATTAAAAAAAGACATGCATATACTTTATATATATGCTTAATATTTACACTTAACCTGGATAATTTCGCCAGAACATCAGGAAGTAGTAGGCTAAATGCATTTTGATTAACATTTATTCCATCATTTCCGATTGCCTGCCAAATGACGTAACAGACCATCTGGCTTGACGAACGAATAAAACGAACAAATCGAACGAACGAATCGTGATAGTGAACGGAACTGAAAAAACGGATTCCCGGAAAATAATGGTTTTGTCCATCCCAACTGTGCACGGACAGTAATGTGCGCCGCTGTGTACGGACCTGGACCACAAGGTGCGCGCCTCAGCTTGCATTTTGGGTTAAACTGCAATGCTTTGACGTTGTGGATTAGAGAAGAATTCATTATTACTATTAAGCTACATTAATCCACTGTCATAAATGGAGTTTTTTAGATTAGTAAACTAGTGAGAATATACTGGGACTAATGGCACACAGCAGATCAATACTGGGTCACAGAAGATCAATACTGGGGCACGGCAGATCAATACTGCGGCAGGTGCCCTAGTCTAAGGGCTCCAGCAACGCCCATGACCTGATTTATGGAAAGGGGTTGAACCGGGTTAGCGGCGGACTGACAAGGCAAAGAAGGAGGAGAGAGGAGATGAAAGAGAGGAGAAGAGACGCCCTGTCGGCTGTGCAGATTAAAGATTAAGTTCATATGGGAAAAGCCTCTCCCACACACGTACTACTGCTGTGTCCAGCGTGGTCTCCGCATTCTTGATCGGCGGAGATGATTTTTGCTTGTTTGGGATCCGAGTGGCGGCTTATTTAAAAAAGTTAAGGGAATTTTTTTGACATATTTCTCGAGTGAAACGATACTAGCAGCAATCTCAACCAGCACAAGTGCATGTTTCACTTGAAGTGCCTCACCTCCCTCCCCCCCTCTGTCCCTCTCCTCCCTCCTTCCCTCTCCCCCCTCTGTCCCACTCCCCCTCTGTCTTACCCTGAAAATTCACCTCAAAACGAAAATGAAAACCCACGTTTTTTGTCGAACTTCAATGGGGAATAAAGACTAACTAGACATATACCAACATCGAACACTACACAAACAGTTATTAATTTTTTTCAATCCGGCGATTAATTTTTCATAGTGACATAGGAGGTCCCGGAACATGTTCCGGTGTGTTCCGGCTCAAAAAAATCACTGCCCCCTATGCATTTAAAACATTAACTTCAATTTATTGAGTGAGTGGATCTGTTAACAAGAATGGACACAGAATGGACACAGATGGATGGTAGGTAACCATGCACATGTGTTAGGGTGCCACCAATTTAAAAAAGATAGTAGCCAGAAAATGTGTCTTGAGCCCTGAGACGACATCATTTACTTATTTATTTAGACCTGTTAACTTTCTGGAGGTAGATCTGTTCAATGTCCTCTGATGTGGAACTTGTGTTGTAAGTGTTTGACCATTGTGTAAAACTGACCTGAGAGTTTCCAGTGTACAGTGTGGACTCCCCAGTCCAGCAGAGAGCAGCTTCACTCCTGAATCCTGCAGATCATTGGAACTCAGGTACAGCTCTCTCAGACTAGAGGAGTTGGAGCTGAGAACTGAGGCCAGAGCTTCACAGCAGCTCTCTGACAGACGACAGTCTTTCAGGCTACACACACAATAAGCACAACATGTTAGGAACTGTGATGCAAATTAGCCATGTGCATCAAACAGAAGACAGACGTAATGTTGGAAGTCATACTAAAAACGGATAGCAAGCGAAAGCTAACTGGCAAGTCACACACTTTGGGTCCATTCTAACTTAACGTAAGAGGCTATTTTTTTTATCTTGGCTGCAGCTGAATGTTGATGATAGAACTGATTGTGTGCGACTGTGCGTGTGTTCTTTCTGGCTTCGGCATACTGCATTATGAAGGCCTTGTTGGTTGTGGCCTTAGTGAAGCAGCCTAGCCTTGGAGTTGGAGAAGTTGGAGTGATTGTGTACGTGCGTGCGAGAGAGAGAGAGCACACACGTTGTGGTGATGGTTGGCTTGTCGTGGGCTGTCTGTCAGCATCCGCCGGGTTGGACAAACATTTCTTGTGTTTGATGATGTATCTGTCTGATCGTATATTGTGGTGGCCCAGCCACTGAGCAGTGCCCCACATGGCCACGTGGTGGCCACAAAGGCAGGCAAAGGCAGCCAAGGGGGGTGGTGCTGGATGGGAGGTACTTCCCTAAAATCTGTGTCATGGAGACCCCGCCCCACTCAGGTGTCTCAGCTTACCATTCACAGGTGTGCTGAGTTAGCCCTGCAATCAGGGGGCCATTTTAACTCCACCAGAATAGGCTGAGGACAGACTGGCTGGAGGAGCGTGTGGAGACCAAAGACACGTTAGGCCAGTCTCCTGGGAAGAGGCCTGTGGCCAACCCTCTTGATCAATCCAGACCGCATTAATGAAGTTACGTTCAGGTGGACCGAAGAGCTGTTTTGTCGTTGTGTGAATTGTGTTGTGCTGAAACCCGAGAGAAGGTCTGCAGCTGAAGAGGCACCCCAAAGACTCCAAGAGGAAACCCAAGCCGAGCTAGGGCGAAGATGTCAGTGGCAGGGACCACAGACCCCACTCACCTTGGTTGCCAGAAAGGGCACCCTGACAACAGCTGCCAACCCGGTGAAGATTTGAGTTGCCTTTTGCCCCCTCCCTTTTTCCCCTGCACCTTTTTATAAATAAATAACATAAGTTGATTTCACCGCAAACCCTGCTTCTGCCTGTTTCTATTCTAATTGGTGATCCCACTGTTGTACCTCAGAGACCAGCTGCCCACAATATGCTGTAGGCTAAATGGATGGGCAGTGTTGGGAAGGTTACTTTTAATTCCAAATTGAATTGCATTTTATAAGTGTAGGAATGTGGCATCAAATCCTGCTTTCTAAACGGGCCTATTCTGGTGGGTTCTGCCTGTTTCGTCCAAAGAGACATATGCCTTGTAGAACTGGATTGGTCCGAGGTGCGTTCGCTTTCACATCTCAAGCGAACCGTACCAGGGTTCATTTAGATGCGAACCGAGACCAGCTGTTCAGGGAGGTCTCGGTCGGCTGATTTGGTTCACATCGAAGTGAGGTGGTTGCATTCAGACCAACATAAACGTACGGAACCAAGGGGACCAAACTCGTTTCGTGCGCACTAAATGCTGTTGGTGTGAAAGCACCAATAAACTGCTGAAACAGAAGTATCGTCATGTAATCCATTGATTTCACAATGTAACACTTCTAAATACCAACTATTGAAATTGTAACTAACAGAATACAGTTAGCTATGATTTGTATTCTGAATACGTAACGCCGTTACATGTATTCTGTTACTCCCCAACACTGTGGATGGGTAATAATGTCACACCACGATCGATTATACTGCAGGCACTCATTTTCAAGTGCACTGATTGCGGGTCTAATAGGCTATTACTGGCATTTATTCAGTTGAATGCTCTTAAGTGCGCCAGATTGGTGCCAATTATTGTCGTGTTTGCATTGTAATGCACAACTTTGCCTTTCCTTGTTATAAAACAACGTGCATCCAAAAAACTTTAGCCAATGCAGCCTCCTATGTCAGTGTTGCTTTACGAATATAATGGCATCTTGTAATGTTATAGGCCTACTGCATATTGAGAAAATGCAGATCGGTATATACAGGTATTTCGCACACTGGGTAAAAGCTTGAAGTAAACACCAGGCAAAGATGTTGTTACTGGAGCTAGTAAGCTACCATCAAAATGTGGGATAACTAATCGGAAATGTGTTTACAATGCCGGGGGAATGATTTCATTTGGGATTATCTAGGGGGGGATTTCACTGGTGGGACTCACGTCTGACAGGTTCGAAATTATACTGCTGTGGGCCATCATACATGTTATTTGTGGTTCTTGCCACCTCTTAGACGCCATAGTTCTAGTACTAGGGTGAGGCTACCTTCCACCACGTCTCCCCAACGTGACGTCATCGCCGAATGGCGTTAGAAAACACCTGTTACTTACAAAAACGACAAAAACTGGACTTTAACACTATTTGAGACATTTTATAAATTACATATTTTGACCGCATTATGTACCCATTAATCGAAAGTTCCGGTTAATCTGCAACACAGCCCTTGAGCTCCTCCTGAAAAAGGCTGAACCCCCTCCAAGCCCCCTTCCTAAAACCCCCGGGCAAAAAATATATTTTTAATAATAATGTGGCGAGCAGCGTGGGAACGACAAGTTTTAAGAGTTTGCAACTCTGGTGGCCCAAACTCTGCACGACCCTGAGTGAGACTTTATGTAAACACATAACACACACTCACATCCTGTCGACCACAACCACGACTGCCTCGGTGCCGCCGACCCTCCCAGGATCCATTGCGGCACTTAGCGACCACGGCCGTGATCGACACAATATCATAATATTTATTGTGGCAACCCGGTCTCAATCCCTCGAGCCAGGCGGCCCAGGGGAGAGGTGGTGGATGGCGTACACAGACAATATCCACCAGTCGGAGCCAGAGAGCATCCATTGCATCACCCTAATCGGCGCAGGACGAGGAAGACCAGGTACCCTTCAAAAGGCTGTGACATGTTCTCTTAGGGAGAGAACTGAGCGGAGCAGGGAACCTCCAGGACCCGATACGGACGGGTGGATCTAGCGGATCTTTCCCAAGCGGTCCGAGGGAACCCGCACGCCCGGACGACGTACGCCGACAAGGAACGCACCGCTGGAACAGCGCTACCGACGGGAGCGACCTCCCTCTCCAGGGACGAGACCGGAGAGACAATCGCTTGGACTCTACCGTGGCTCACGGATGCTTTAGAACTATTTTCATTTATCCCACATTGGGCACCAACCCACGCGGTTTCTGTTATTCCTCGAATAAATGCCTCTTTTTGGCTTTGAATGGGCCTGGGCGTTTGTTGATTCCTGAGCAACCGAGACATTCCTGGGGCAGGGTCGTCACATAATATCTATATATGTCTATATAGATATATATACTATGGTCTGGGGGAATACTCGATTGTAATTGGCTGAAGGGTGTGCATTAACCCCTGTTATTCTGCTTCATTTAAGAATGCTTGATTCTGATTGGCTGGGAGGAGGGCATTAACCCAGCAGGTTGCCCGCTGATTTGTCGGTTCTACTTGCTGCTGACTGAGCACAGCGTCATCAAATAGTAGATCAATACGCTGCTTATATTTTAGCCTTCAAAACGAGAGCTGATGAATTAAACTGCAATCGGACAACGCGGTTATAGACCTTAGAGTATCTGTGGTATAAAGGCTAGGACGAATTTCAAACTACAAATATGTACACTCTATGTTGAAAGTATAGACTGTTGTGATTCTCATTGAAACTAATGGTGCAGTGATTATTCTTCAAAATTAGGGCTGGTAAATTGTGAAAAAATGAATTAAACTGTAATCAGACAACGCGGTTATATGTATAGACCCTGGAGTATCTGTGGTTACAAAGGCTGGGATGAATTTCGAATTATAAATATGTACAATGCATAACGTTAGCTCTCTGGCGCATAGCTGAGCGGACTACAATACCTCCCGTTGCCAAGTCGTAGCTAAGGTTCGTCCTATTTACTGGAGGAGTGAACAACGTTTCCGTTGCATAACAACCTTATGGGAGGGTAATGTTTTTTCCAGGTATTAGTCAAACCCTCAGACGTTACCAGGGAAAGATAGTTATGGCTATTTAAAATATATATATTTGGATTATAAAACGCATGAAAATATCAATGAATAATCTTAATTAATTTTCTTTGGCGAAGTGACCATGGTATAAGCGGGATAATGCCCTTCGAGGTGTCCATTATCAGGAATCAAAGGCCTCTGCGTTGTTCATTAATTCCTGATAATGGAAACCTCGTCAGGCATTATCTCTTACATATTTTTCATTTGTGTAAGTGATGATGACCGTTGCTTCTTGTTCTGTGATTTGATCTATCATATTGTAGTGTGTAGTAATATATTTTTCATCAAAATATGTCAGCCCCTGCTATAAACAATCTAGCCCGCCGTAGCTCCCGCAATCAATTCTTTGGCGCCGCTACTGGTTACAACTAATAAGTAAATGTTTAAAGATCATTTAGCTGGGCGATCTCTACAGAGAATAAAGTACTCTCCTCCTTTGTCTCTACCTTCTCTCTCCTATTCCCCACTCACTTGTGACCGCTCATCCTTCCCCCAGATGACCCCAGACGCGCAGGAAGATATTAGGGGGTGGGACTACGTCCATTTAGAGTTTATGGAATTCTAAAGATACTGTGTTACAAAGGCTCTGTATTTTGCAGACCACTCTAGAATTTGTTCGTCGTTATTGTGTCTGGCTGTGAGTGTGCGTGCATTGCATGATATACGTTGGCTGAATCGCATCAAGACAAATCTCCTTTTGCCAATACACATTTAAGATGAATGAAATAATTTTAAATGACTAAAATGATCCCTCTCTTCATCCCACACCGCAAACATGAGATCAAAATGTTGTGGAACAAAAACCCCAACCAGAGATATTTCTAAGTTATTATTTTATTGTCATCGCAGTGTTGAAGCCTCGCCACCAGGGGGCTACCTTTTATTAATACTGAACGTATATGCATTTAACATTATAAATAATTACTTAATTAAACTCATAGCAAAATATTTAAATATAGCTGTATTTAATTATTATTTCACAATTATTATTCATTCTTGGCTTAATTTATTTATTATTTCATAATAAATAAAGCTTTTGAGTTTGACTTTTCACCCTGGTTAGGCAGCTTTATTTATATTAGGGATGTTCCGAGCGGTTAATTGCACTGACGTGTACACGACATTTTGAAAACCGTTTATTCGAATACCCGTTAATTAATTAATTAATTAAATTATGAAATCGAACTCTGAGAAATAGCCCAAACTAAGCACATTTCGATCTATATTTATAACTTATTTATTAGTTATAATAATGTACCCCCATTACGAGGTTGCTTTAAGGAGAATTCTGTCTGATTTGTGTTTTTATTTTGACCTTTCTTTTTTTCACATTTTTTCGTTTAGTAAAAATCTACTTTAAATTATGGAATTGATTAAAACCACTTCTTGTCAGTAAATATATTTGTTTTGGACTTTTAAAGTCTGTCGGCTCTGCGTAATTATTTCTCTCTCTCGCTATCTGCTCCGCAAGTGGCAGAGAGCGAGAGAGAGAGAGAGAGAGAGAGAGACAAACAACATGCCTAACTCAGACGTCCTTATGAACTTCAGACAACATCACGTTAACGGTTAATGCCCTGTTTACACCTACCCGATAGTGGGCCCCGATGGTGCCCGATGGCTAAATCAGCAGCTATCGTTATAACATCGGGAAATAGTGTGGTTGCATCGGGAAACACCGTTACTCTTCCCGGGAACATCGTTAGACAACGGGAAGAAACGGGAAGAAATGCTCAATGATCGGGCAACATCGGCATGAACGAACATGTTTGTTAATTTTGGGTCTATCGGGGTAGAATCGGCTACCAGGTGTTTTTATGGGCTAATCGGCTATAATCGGGAATAGAACGGGAGTTATGGTACGGCCACACCAAAAGCGTTACCCGCGTATCACGCGTATAAAATCGGCCATTTTCCCATAGGGAACCATTGGTTTACGCGCGTATGAGACGCGTACACGCGTTACACGCGTATAAGCAACATTTTACTCGCGTTAGGCGCGTATGAGGCGCGTATATTGACGCGCGTACATATACGCGCGTACGAGGAGTTCAAAAAATTGAACTTTTTACGCGCGTACGCGCCGCAATAGCCAATCAGCGTTGAGCTTGACCCGACGTCACTGGCAGAGAGAGCTTGCACAGAAGCATACGGCCGGCCGACATCTTTCTTTATTCTGGGTGGAAATAGTAACATAGTTACGCCATTAAATGCGTTTATGTAAACATTTCTAGCGAGAAATGTGCATTTTACTTTCATAATGTTCGCTCGGTGAATGTGAAGGATGTTTGGTTTGATAGTTATGACGAAGAGGGAACGCTCCATTCACTTGCATGGACAGCGTCTCTGGTTGCTAAGCAACCTCAACGTCTTGGCGGACTATATCCCTGCTGATCAACACTACGAATGCTGGAAACACAACAGACACACCATGTGTTATTATATACCATGTATACCATGTTATTTAACCCGATTATTGTTATTTATATCCGAGATTATTTAATCTAACCCGATCCAAGCTCTATCATTCACCGATGGTAGTGACCTTCATGTTTGCGGAGCTTTGGAAAGAGAATGAGCGGGAGAAATTGGGCGGTCTCATCTACGCGCGTTACGCGCGTATCTGGCCATTTTTGACACAAAATGGTCAAGCAACATTTTAGCTGCGTTACGCGCGTACATGGTACGCGGGTAACGCTTTTGGTGTGTTCGCGGCATAAGACATCGCAAGTCGTTCGGGAGTTTCCCTGGAGTACATCGGCTATATTCGTTAATCTTCCGCGCTGTATCGTGTTTTAACGTCCCTGGCATGAATCGTTATGTTATCGTTATAACATCGGGTATGTGTAAATGCTATGTGATAAATTGACCCGATCATACATTTTTAGCCCGATGTCACCCGAATCACCCCGACTTCCACATCGGTAGTCTATCGGCCATTAGCGGCCATTAGCGGGATGGTGTAAACGGGGCATAAACAACGTTTATTTTTCAAGTTGTTTTTTTACAACATCTTCAAAGACGATGGCGAGCTGCACCCTCCCGCAGGCGACAGTTTTTTTTTTTTAGTGTAACCGAATTTTTTTTACAAAACGGTTAGTGGCGGCAGCCCCGTGTAACCGTGTAACCGAATACCCGCGCACATCCCTAATTTATATAGCACTTTTCATACACAAGGCAGAGTCAAAGTGCTTCACATATAAACACTGTCATACAATAAAATAAAATAATAAATTATTAAAAGAAAACATAGGCAAAATAGAAAGCTAAAAGGGCATTTTAGTATTAAAATAGAAAATAAAGGCAAAGTTAAAAAAGCTTTTTAGAAAGTGCAATGTATTTAAGATTTAGCAGAAAGCTAAAGCAAACATAAAAGTCTTCAGTCTTGTTTTAAAGGTGCTCAGAGTTGGGGCAAGTCTTAAATCCTCAGGGAGTTTATTCCAGCTATTTGTTGCATAGTAACTAAATCCTGCTTTCCCATGTTTCGTGTTTACTCTGGGGATAATTAACAGATTGGTCTCAGAGGATCTTAGTGGTCTAGAAGGCTTATGTAGTGGAAGCATATCAGTTAAATATTTTGTGCCTAGACCATGAAGGGATTTATAGGTTAGCAACATGATTTTAAAATCAATTCTCTGACCTACAGGAAGCCAATGTAACGATTTAAGTATTGGTGTAATGTGTTCAAATTTTTTGGTCTTTGTTAGAACTCTAGCAGCAGCATTCTGAACAAGCTGAAGCTTCCTCAGAGTTTGTTTTGGGAGACCTGTAAGGAGACCATTGCAGTAATCAAGCTTACTAGTGATAAAGGCTTGTAGGCCTACACGTTTTTGTAAGTCTTCGGTGGACATGAGCCCTCTAAGTCTTGCTACATTTTTAAGGTGGCAATATGCAGATTTTGTAACTGATTTGATGTGACTGTCGAAATGTAAATCTGAATCCATGATAACCCCTAGATTTCTGGCTTTGATTGAGGTTTTTCCGGGACAGAGAGTGAAGGTGTTGGGTTACATTAAGCCTTTCCGTTTTAGAACCAAATACAATTATCTCTGTTTTGTCCTCATTTAGTTGGAAGGAAATTTCGGCACATCCATTCTTTCCACTTGCTTCAATGCACTGGCACATCAGATCTATGGGCCGATAGTCATTTGGTGATAGCGATACATAGATTTAAGTGTCATCAACATAGCAATGATGGTCAATATTGTTATTTTGCATGATTTGCCCTAGTGGGAGCATGTAGATGTTGAATAAAGAGGGTCCTAAGATCGAACCTTGTGGGACTCCACATGTCACGTTGGTTGATTCTGATGCAAAGTCGCCAACGGAAACAAAGTAGTTCCTATATTTTAGGTAGGACCTGAACCAATTTAAGACTCTGCCTGAAAGCCCCACCCAGTTTTCTAACCTGTCCAGAAGTATTATATGGTCTACGCAGGGGTTCCCAAACTGTGAGGCGCCAAATAATTTGAGGGGAGGCGCAGAAGGTTGATTTAAAAAAACAACAAAAAAAACAAAACGTTTTTTGTTTTATTTTTTCATTTTTTAACTATCTTTTTTTTCATTGATTATGTAATTGTCAACATTATAAAATCGAAATAAATCATAGAAGAGATGTATACTAAATCTTTGGGATAGTGGAAAGTATCCTGTGTGAGAATGTATTGCGCCAAACTACATAACATAACTTAGCAACAGTGCCACGAGCCGAGCTAGCTGCAAGTTACCAGTACATTTTGCATTAGTGAACTAGCTAACTTAAAATGGACAGATTTGTCACAATCGCTGTACGGCCCGAGCCTGATATGGGCAACAAAGCCAAACGTCGAAAATATGATGAAAACTACATCGACTTGGGATTCACCTGGACAGGATCCACTGATATTCCTCGACCGCAGTGTTTCATTTGCAAAGAGGTGCTGGCGAACGACAGCCTGCAGCCCTACTAAGCTACGCAGGCACCTGAAAACAAAGCACCGCGAGTTTGCTGAAAAACCTCCCGAGTTCTTTCAAAGAAAACTTCAGGGGCTACAAGGAGAAAAAAAAGTGATTTGGGATTTTAGCACACCGAATTCCAAGGCCAATGAAGCTTCTTATCGGGGTGCACTGCGCATTGCCAAAGCAGGGAAGCCACACAGCATAGGAGAGACATTTGCTTTGCCATTCGCCAAGGAAATGTGTGCCATAATGATCGGAGAGGCAGCTGCGGCTAAATTAGACCCAATACCGCTATCGTACAACACCGTGGCCCGACGGATCTTGGACATGGCGTTGGACTTTAAGGACCAAATGATTGATGCCATCAAGGAGAGTAAATTTTTCGCGCTTCAGATCGACGAATCCACTGACGTGGCCAGCTGTAATGCTTCTATATGTGCGCTACAGAGAAGACCTGGATATTAAAGAGGAGTTTTTATTCTGCCGTCTCCTACCTGCCCGTGCGACTGGTGAGGAAATGTTCACTATTTTGAATGATTTCATGAGAGAGAATGGCATTGACTGGACACGCTGCTGTGGCATATGCAGCGACTGGGCGAGAGCTTTGACAGGCTGCCGGACTGGCCTCATAACCACAGTACAGCAAGTGGCCCCAGCCACTGTTTGAAGTCACTGCATCAAACATCGACAGGCCCTGGCGGCCAAGAAGAGGCCGGAACAGCTGCGCACTGTCCTAAACGAAGCTGTCATAATCGTAAACTTCATCAAAGCCCGTGCGCTGAACACCCGTCTGTTCAGCATCTTACGTGAAGAAATGGGCGCGCACTACAGAGGGCTGCTTCTACACACCGAAGTCCGTTGGTTGTCTCGGGGAAAAGTCCTAACCCGCGTCTGTGAATTGCGCAAGGAAATACTGCTTTTCCTCTCAGATGCCAAGTCCCCACTGCTCCAGCACATGGAAGATATGAGCTGGGTGGCCAAATTGGCCTACCTCGCTGACATCTTCGAGCGCATGAACATGCTTAATGTATCTCTGCAGGGAAAGGAATGCAATGTGTTTGTAGCACACAAACGTGTTACTGCTTTCAGGAATTAGCTGGATTTGTGGGCTACGCGTGTGGAGCAGGGATCTGTGGAGATGTTTTCTACAGTAGAAGATTTCATGACGCGCGCAGATTTGCCTTTAGTCACCATACAGCCTGTGATTACAGAACACCTCCGAGGGATGTGCAGGCAGTATGTTCAATACTTTACAGAAAAGACGGTGAAGGACTAGTGGATTCGAAATCCATTCATGTTCAACCCAACACCAAGTGACGGACTGTCCATGCACGAGAAGGAAGCGCTGACTGATCTGACAGCTGACCGGGAGCTGCAGCAGAAGATTACGCGCGTATCCATCGGAAGCTTCTGGCTATCAGTGGAGAAGGAGTATCCCAGCCTCACGGAAAAAGCTCTGATGAAGCTCACACCCATCTCATCCACCTACTTGTGTGAATCTGGATTTTTCGCCTTGACGTACATAAAGTATCGTTCAAGGCTTGCAGTGTAGATGACCTCCGCCTATTCCTCTCCACTCAGCAGCCCCGTATAAGTCGTCTGTGCGCAACGAGGGCGCAGCACCATCCTTCACACTAAGGTGAGAATAATATTCCTTCGGGGATATGGACGTACAATAAGCTTTCTATTGGTGAAATAAATAGCCTACTGATTTCCTATTTTTTTCGTCTAACAGGGCACTTGTCTTGGGTGACAGATATACATCTACTCTGATTCGTTTCTTAAAATGATATATCAACTATGATTGCACTGAAATTGTTTTTATTGTTTTTGAAATAAAGTGCTTCTTCTGAATGGATTCCGTTTTGCTGCCATTTTTATTGATAACTCATTGCATTGCATAGTATAGCACCGATTTAAGTGGCTTAACTGAAGTGAATATCATTATTTGAAAATGATGTTATGGCGGGGGGGGGGGGGGGGGGGGGGCGCGAATGTGTCACTGTTTTCAGAGGGGAGGCCCACATTGATAGAGTTTGGGAACCCATGGTCTACAGTGTCGAATGCAGCACTGAACTGATTTGAATTCATTATTTATAGCAAGACAGGAAATGGAACATGTTCCGGCGTGTTCCAGCTCGAATTAAGCACTGCCCCCTATGTTTTCAAAACCTTAACTTAAACTTATTTAAATTGAGTGAATCTGTTCAGATGAATGGACATAGATCAAGACCAAGGATATTTGCACGTCTAATAAAGGGGTGCACCTTTGTTAGGGTGCCACCAAATTAAAAAGATAGTAGCCAATATAAAATATGTCTTGAGCCCTGAGACAACATCATTTGCTTAGTTATTTAGACCAGTTAATTTTCTGACGGTAAACAGTTCAATGTCCTCTGATGTGGAACTTGTGGTGTAACTGTTTGACCATTGAATAAGACTGACCTGAGAGTTTCCAGTGCACAGTTTGGACTCCGCAGTCCAGCAGAGAGCAGCCTCACTCCTGAATCCTGCAGACGATTGGTACTCAGGTCCAGCTCTCTCAGACTAGAGGAGTTGGAGCTGAG
Organism: Melanogrammus aeglefinus; assembly: GCA_900291075.1. Taxonomy (NCBI): domain Eukaryota; kingdom Metazoa; phylum Chordata; class Actinopteri; order Gadiformes; family Gadidae; genus Melanogrammus; species Melanogrammus aeglefinus. The sequence goes on along the minus strand of OLKM01002949.1, from coordinate 23,396 downwards.
AACTGAGGCCAGAGCTCTACAGCATCTCTCTGACAGATGACAGCCATTCAGCCTTCACACAAAATAAACACAACATGTTAGGAACTGTGATTGAAGTAACTTACGGCTTTTACTATTAACATAATGAAGGACTTGTATTGAAATTGTTACTTTACTACTTACTAATCAATACATTAGATCCTTATGTTTATTAAATATTGAATGTATAATGTGTAATATTGAAAAGTTGATTAGCAGTTTTTGTTACATGAATATTATATTTTGTTGTAATATCATGCATTGGAATGTAGTAAATGCGCACGGCAACCCCCTGCTTTGGTCCTTGTGTGCAACTCTGATGATTTAATTCCCGTTAGGAAGCTCTGGCGGTTAGTAAACCAAGTTAGCTTCACAACAAACGTCTAAAACGTCCCTGACACGAACACACTCTCCCATACCAATTCAACCGTCAAACAACTAAGAAGTAAATATTTAAATGTAATTTAGCTGGGCAATCTCTTCAGAGAATAAAGTACTCTCCTCCTTTGCCTCTTCCCTTGCTAAGCATAATTGACCTCTGTCAAGGAAAGTCGATTTTTTGACTCCGATTCACGTCTTTCGTATCACTCCGCAAGTAGTCCAGTAACATATCAATCCCAGCATACTCAGTTGCTAAGTGACGTCAACATCTTTGGCAAACTATTTCTCTGCCGATCAACACTACGAATGGTAACAAATACATTTAAAAAAAGACACACTGTTTAAAGTTTTTTTTTTCATTTTGGCAAGTAGCCATGTAATAAGCGGGATAATGTATATAACGCCAGTCATTATCAAACATAAGCCCCTTCAAGGCGAAGCAGGACCCCTCTGCTTCACGTTGGGGTCCCGTTCGCCCTGTCGGGGCTTATTTTCCCGATAATGACCGACGTTCTATACATTATATTTACTGAACAAGGTTACATTTCTTTAAATAATGGGTTACCTTTGATTAATAATGAACGTATATTTTTGAATGTAACCTTATTAATAATGACTTATTTATACTTATAACAACATATTAAAATACAGCTGCATTTAATTATTATTAAACAATTATTATTCATTCTTGGCTTTATTTATTATTTCATAATAAATAGAGATTTTGAGGTTGACTTTTCATCCTGGTTACACAATTCAACGTTGAATGATATTGAGATACATGTTATAAGTTAATCTTGAAACATGTTTTCTATTTTATCATAACTTTTATATTCTACTATTAAGTATATTGAGTTGTGTATTGTAATACACGTTATTAGTTAACCTACAGATATGTTTTGGAGGCTTTGAACACTGGCAGCAGCCTCAGAAGACCCTCCTCTGAAGCAGAGTATTTCTTCAGGTCAAACGTGTCAAACTCCTCTTCTGATGACAGTAAGATGAAGACCAGAGTTGACCACTGAGCAGGAGAGACAGGTGTTTTGAAGAGACTTCCTGATGTCAGGGACTGTTGGATTTCCTCCACTAGAGAACGGTCGTTCAGCTCATTCAGACAGTGGAACAGATTGATGCTTCTCTCTGGAGAGAGATCTCCACCTATCTTCTTCTTGATGTAAGACACGGTTTCCTTGTTGGTCTTTGAGCTACTTATTGTCTGTCCCAGCAGACCTCGCAGGATAATCTGATTGGTCTCCAGAGAAAGACCCAGGAGGAAGCGAAGGAACAAGTCCAGGTGTCCGTTCTTACTCTCTAAGGCCTTGTCCACAGCACTCTGGTAGAGGAGGAGGAGTTCATCTTCACCGGTGGTTGGTTTTTTTTCTGAGAGCAGATTGACACCAGTGTGGATGAAAGACCGAAAGACATAAAGGGCAGCCAGAAACTCCTGGAGGCTCAGATGGACAAAGCAGAACACCTTGTCCTGGTACAGCCCACACTCCTCTTTAAAGATCTGGGTGCACACTCCTGAGTACACTGAGGCTTCGTTAATATATTTTCTACACTCTGCCAGGTCTTTCTCATAGAAGATGAGGTTGCCACTCTCCAGCTGGTTAAAAGCCAGTTTTCCCAGAGAAACAATGATCTCCCTGCTCTGTGAACTCCATTGTGGATCTGTTTCAGCTATCCAACGATACTTCCTGTCCCCCTGTATGGACTGAACCCTCAGGAAGTGGCTGTAAATCTGAGTCACGGTCTTGGGCGTCTCTTCCCCTATCTGAGATGTTTTGAAGATGTCCTCCAGAACTGTAGCAGTGATCCAACAGAAGACCGGGATGTGACACATGATGTGGAGGCTTCGTGATTTCTTGACATAGGAGATAAGTGTGCTGGCCAACGTCTCGTCTTTGAATCTTTTCTTAAAGTACTCCTCCTTCTGTTGGTCAGTGAACCCTTTGACCTCTGTCACCATGTCAACACACTCAGCAGGGATCTGATTGGCTGCTGCAGGGCGTGTGGTTATCCAGATGCGAGCGGAGGGCAGCAGTTTGCCCCTGATGAGGTTTGTCAGCAGCACGTCCACCGAGATGGACTTTGTGACATCAGCACAGATCGGGTTGTTCTGGAAATCCAGAGGGAGTCGACACTCATCCAGACCGTCTAAGATGAAGATAACTTGGAACCGGTCGTATCTGCAGATTCCTGCTTCTTTGGTCTCAATAAAGAAGTGATGAAGAAGTTCCACCAAGCTAAAATCTTTCCCATTTAGTAAATTTAGCTCTCTGAAATTTAAGAGAAACGTGAAGTTTATGTCGTGGTTGGCTTTGTCTTCAGCCCAGTCCAGAGTGAACTTGTGTGTTAAGATTGTTTTACCAATGCCGGCCACTCCAGTTGTCATTATTGTCCTGATTGGTTTATCTTTTCCAGGTAACGGTTTAAAGATGTCTCCACATTTGATTGGTGTTTCCTCCTTGACTGGTTTCCTGGAAGCTTTTTCAATCAGTCTGACCTCATGTTCCTTGTTGACCTCTCCACTGCCTCTCTGTGTGATGAAGATCTCTGTGTAGAACTCGTTCAGAGGTGTAGAATGTCCTGCTTTAGCGATTCCTTCAAACGCACACCATAACTTCTTCTTCAAATTCGACTTGATTCTATGTTGGCACTCGACAGCAGCAGATCCTAAATGAGAAACAACAGACGACATCATTTAGTGGACGTGGCATCAGTGGGAACATGTTGATATTTCCTTTTTAATTATCATATTCAGCATATTTATTGGCTTCATAACTTCATAACGTGACAAAGACTGCATATAGATTAAAATGTTCAGGAGTAATTTGTTTTTCCACAGCAGACTGCATACAGATTAAAATGTTCAGGAGTAATTTGTTTTTCCACAGCAATAGGATTGATTTAATGATAGTAATAATGATAGTGAATCAGTGTAAAGTGACATGCTTATATAACAAGATGGTGTTGCATCTCTTCCACTAAGTTATTCAGCTGTTGATCTGCAGTTTATATTTGATATTGTTATTAATAATACTAAGAATTACATTGAATAACATTTCATTCCAAGGGGCCGTTCATGACACCCATGGTCGCCTTACAATTCCTGAAACAATCTAGAGTCAAAAACAGCAAGAGCTGCATCATCAACAGCATGATCCGAAAATGACATAACACCAATGTCAGCGGGGGAAAAGAACAGCAGTGAGGAGACCCTGGTAGGAGGGGGTAAGAACAGTAGTGAGGAGACCCAGGTAAGAGGGGGTAAGAACAGTGAGGAGACCCAGGTAGGAGGGGGTTAGAACAGTGAGGAGACCCAGGTAGGAGGGGGTAAGAACAGTGAGGAGACCCAGGTAGGAGGGGGTAAGAACAGTGAGGAGACTCAGATAGGAGGGGGTAAGAACAGTGAGGAGACCCAGGTAGGAGGGGATAAGAACAGTAAGGAGACCCAGGTAGGAGGGGGTAAGAACAGTGAGGAGACCCAGGTAGGAGGGGATAAGAACAGTGAGGAGACCCAGGTAGGAGGGGGTAAGAACAGCAGTGAGGAGACCCAGGTAGGAGGGGGTAAGAACAGCAGTGAGGAGACCCAGGTAGGAGGGGGTAAGAACATCAGTGAGGAGACCCAGGTAGGAGGGGGTAAGAACAGCAGTGAGGAGACCCAGGTAGGGGGGGGTAAGAACAGCAGTGAGGAGACCCAGGTAGGAGGGGTTAAGAACAGCAGTTTGGAGACCCAGTTAGGCGGGGGTAAAAACAGCACCACCACATGGATACGAAGGAAACCCAAGGTAGGGGGTCATTACAGCGTACAGGCCAGCGGGAACACGTGTTTTGAGGAAGGATTTGAATATTGTCAAGGTGTCTCTTTCAGTTCACCTCAAATCCCTAGCACCTACGGGGCTGAGAGCTCAAGCCTCCATTGTGCTGAGAGCTCAAGCCTCCACGGTGCTGAGAGCCCTAGCACCAACGGTGGTAAGAGCCCTAGCACCCACGGTGCTGAGAGCCCTAGCACCCACGGTGCTGAGGCGGGAGGTCGGGACGGTGAAGACCAGCTGAGGATGACGAAGGGAGCGGCAGGGCCTGTCCTCCTGGAGGAGGTCGGGGAGATAAGTGGGGGCCACGTTGTGGAGGGCTTTGTCGGTGAGCAGAAGGGTTTTAAGGTCACTCCGGTGTTGGACAGGGAGCCAGTGTAGTTGGACGAGAATGGGGGCGATGTGGTCGGGTGATTTGGTGCTGGTAATGATGATGTTTAACATTCTTTAACCTGATACCTCAGAATAACCCTTACATATCTGGATCAAACCATTTAACCTGATACCCCCACTATAACCCTACATATCTGGATCAAACCATTTAACCTGAAACCCCCACAATTACCCTTCATATCTGGATCAAACCCTTGAACCTGACACCCCCACTATAACCGTGTATCTGGATCAAACTACTTAACCTGATACCCCCACAATAACATATAATCCTTCCTTTTACAGTCCCCTAATTACTAGGTATTTACCCGGGTACATAATATTTATTTATATTATTAAATATATGGTAAATCATAGTGTATTACTGGGTAATTACCACTGGTAATAAGAAGGTAAATACAGAGGAATTACCCGGTAAAAATATGGTAAATCGTGTATTACTGGGTAATTATGAATGGTAATAAGAAGGTAATTACAGAGGAAATACAGCTCAAGTACTAAGTAAAATCTCCACTATTGCCCATCAACTCTGCTAAGTACTAGTGATGTCATGGTCTGCGTCGAGGCTTCGGGGCGTGTGTCGAGTACCTCGGCTCCTCCCCCCAGGGAAGCTCCGTATCGAGTAGGATTCACGTAGCGTGACGTTCGAGGCTTCATCTCAGGCTGTTTCGCGATATGGGTTCACAATTGGCAATTCTTTACAAAAAAGAAGGCACTACCCAGTTCCAAGATCACTTTAACGGCTATGTAATTAATCACTCATCCTCAGTCATCATGCAGTCCTATTATTACAATTATTAGTAGGCTACTGTATTTGATAAGACATTCTATTTTCCCTGGGATGACTTAAAATCTTTGTCAAGGGGGCGCTAGCGAGCAAGCTATGGAGTAGACGCATCCGACCAGACTCCGCAGAACTTTTGATTTAAAGTTAGTAAAAAAGGCACCTTTCGACAAAACACACTTCTTTATTTTACTTTTTACGTTTTTATCACACTATTGCATATCGGCATACGGAAAATAATGGTTGGCAAGTCTACAAAAACCTGCAACACAACTTCATCATCCACGAGGCCTTGTGCTCCCTGGTCATCCCCGGATCAACGTGATAAACCAAACACAGCCGACGAGACCATGGCGCTATCCACTCAAGTTTTCAGGCAAGAGTTGCTTACGTCGCTCCGTTAAGATATCGGACATATAATCAAGTCGGAGATTAGAAGCGTGCTGGAAAAGGAAATGGAGGGATTCAGAGCCGACATTAAGGTTGTACGGTCTGAACTGCAGTCTTATCAAAACTCGGTTGCTACTGAGCTAGCCACACTAAAAGACACCACTGGCGAGATGGAGAAGTGTCTGTCTTCGTGTTCGGATGATATCGTTACACTGCAACGTGAAGTGGCGTGCCTCAAGGCTCAGTCGGAATCACTACAGGATAAGTGTGAGGACTTAGAGTCACGGTCGAGGAGAAATAACATCAGGATCGTGGGGGTACCGGACAGCCACGACAGCTCCACAGGCGCCGTGTCAGCCCTACTTCAGAGGGCGTTCAGCCTAACGGAGGCGCCGGCGCTGGATAGATCCCATCGCGCGCTGCTGCCGGCGCCCAGGCAAGGCGACCGACCACGTGTAATCGTGGCCCGCATGCACTACTTCCAGGACTGTGCCAACATACTTCACCTCGCCAGGGAAAAACAACAGATCAAACTGGACGGGATGACCATTTCAGTCTACCCAGACTACACGGCGTGTATTGCCAGAGCCCGAGCAGGATACAATGGGGTGAGACAACAACTCCGGGGACTGGAGGGGGTCCGCTTTGGGATCCTCTATCCGGCCCGGCTGCGCATCACACATAATAACCAGGAGCGGATCTTCACGACGCCAGAGGAAGCCCAGACTTACATCAACAAAAACTTTCCTGCACGTGAGACCACATCCAATAAGTAACTGCTGAGCTCCCCTTATGGAGTGTCGTTATACTGCATATCTAACATCCATTGAGTCGGCCTTTAGTTAGTAATTCTTTTTTACTTTTTCAAATGCTGCCCTCGTGCCATAATTGGTTCATATGCCATGTTCTGTGGGTCCTGGTGTATAGTTAGGAGTTACCCAACTATATCCATGTTAGGGTTTAGCCTTATGGTAGGTAAGGTTAGTGCAACCTGGGAGTTCAGATCAGGTCAGCAAGGGGAACCAAGGTCATTTTGTTTGTGTTTGTGTGTTTTGTGTTTTGGGAAGCAAATCAAACTTATTTGTACACTCCACTCTAATTTTTCTGCTATGGTAGGGTCCTGTATCCAATCTGTTATTACCCAATTGACTAGGGAACAGTATCTGGTAACAATACATCAAGACAATGGCTAATACAACAGCCTTAGGTTCAGTCAGATTCATGAGTTGGAATATTAAAGGGATACAACATCCTATTAAACATAACAGGGTTTTCACACACCTAAAATCACTGGGTTCAGATTAGGGATGCACCGAATTTTCGGCCACCGAAAATTTTCGGCCGAAAATGGCCCAAAAGCGCATTTTCGATTTCGGGCCGAAATACTTTTATCACCGAAACAACACGGCCGGAACAGAAATTTGTGATGACGCAAACAAAAAGGGCGGCCAGCCCACGCTTGTCTTTGGATAAGCGCCAATATGTCTGCGGTGTGGACGTTTTTCAATGTTTCTGAGAAAGACCCACGTATAGCGATTTGCAAACATTGATATGCCTTGATTTTAATGAAGTTAGTACACAGTCATAGCCATAAATGCAATGGCACTAGGGTTGCCGTGGTGTGGACATTTTCACACCGAGTGATACACCGGTATAAACTTTGAAACTAGGTCAACCGCCATCTTCAACTCTCCTCTCCCACTTGGTGACAACGTCTGGCAGCGGCCAATTCTCAGTGACAACGTCTTTCTTATAACGTTCTATAATATAATTGTATATATAATATCACGATGGCCGTAGCGTGGGGAGCGCTACGGCCATTTATGTATATATATATATATATATATAAAAAAGCAACACTAAATGGTACTAATAATTGGCATAATAATTTCTTTCGGTGTTTCGGTTTTCGGCCTTGGTCTCCTCATTTTTGGTTTTCGGTTTCGGCCAAGAATTTTCATTTCGGTGCATCCCTAGTTCAGATATTATGTTTCTTCAAGAGACCCACCTTCGGGCTAGCGAGCACGCTAAGCTAAAGAAGGGCTTGATCGATCAGATATTCCACTCTAACTATGGAGATAGGTCTCGGGGGGCAGCAATATTAATAAGGAAAGGTGTTCCGTTCGTGCCAGGCAGTGTAACACCAGATGATAATGGCCGGTTTGTCATTGTGACAGGGAAGTTATTATGGCAATTTAGTCGCACTGGTTAACCTCTATGGCCCCAATTGGGACGACCCTCAGTTTTTTCTCTTGCCTCATAGGTAAACTCCCTGATCTTGACTCACATTTGCTAATATTTAGGGGGAGATTTCAACTGTAACGCTACAGCCAACACTAGACAAGCCTAGCCACAGACAAAGCAAAATCTGTGTCCAAATTCGAGTGCACTAATTTTTTCGATTATGGAGTCTTACAAATTATCTGACCCGTGGAGACACTCCAATCCCACTGCTAGACAGTTTTCATTTTTCTCGCCAGTTCATCTTTCATATTCACGAATAGATTTATATTTGATTGATCACAGAACCATTTCTCTGGTAAATGCCAGTATCACGCAATAGAGATCTCCGACCACACGTCATTTCCAAAACAGTCCCAAGACCTTCATGGCAACTTGACCCACTTTTATTAACAAAGTAATTTCAAAAAATAATTTCTAACGAAATTGACCTTTACCTAGAGATCAACAGTACCCCTGGAATGTATGCTACTGGAGTCACTCAAGGCCTATCTCAGAGGACAGATCATTTTATATGCAGCTCATAGAAAAAGAGAGCGGACCAAGCGTCTTACAGAAATAACCCAGCAGATATCAGACATTGACGACGAATTATCTCATGATTTCACACCTGATCTTTATAAAGAACGGCTATTGTTGACAACCTCTCCATAAAACAGATAGAACGGTTGCTACTTAAAACAAAGCAATCATATTATGAACACGGCGAAAAGGCAGGAAAATTACTTATGGTCATCAACTTAAGACAGGCAGCCAGCGCGTAGTGCCAATTCCTCACATCCGTGTTTCCACCAGGCTCGACCTCCACACATCCCCAGATTCATAAATGACCAATTTAAGGCATACTATGAAGAACTCTACACATCGCAATCCTCCATGAACGCAGCCTAAACCCAAGCCTTTCTAGATGGCCTAGAATTACCAAAAATTAGTACAGAAGACCAAGCCTCCTTCGATTTCGGTGCATCCCTAGTTCAGATATTATGTTTCTTCAAGAGACCCACCTTCGGGCTAGCGAGCACGCTAAGCTAAAGAAGGGCTTGATCGATCAGATATTCCACTCTAACTATGGAGATAGGTCTCGGGGGGCAGCAATATTAATAAGGAAAGGTGTTCCGTTCGTGCCAGGCAGTGTAACACCAGATGATAATGGCCGGTTTGTCATTGTGACAGGGAAGTTATATGGCAATTTAGTCGCACTGGTTAACCTCTATGGCCCCAATTGGGACGACCCTCAGTTTTTCTCTTGCCTCATAGGTAAACTCCCTGATCTTGACTCACATTTGCTAATATTAGGGGGAGATTTCAACTGTACGCTACAGCCAACACTAGACAAGCCTAGCCACAGACAAAGCAAATCTGTGTCCAAATCGAGTGCACTAATTTTTTCGATTATGGAGTCTTACAAATTATCTGACCCGTGGAGACACTCCAATCCCACTGCTAGACAGTTTTCATTTTTCTCGCCAGTTCATCTTTCATATTCACGAATAGATTTATATTTGATTGATCACAGAACCATTTCTCTGGTAAATGCCAGTATCACGCAATAGAGATCTCCGACCACAGTCATTTCCAAACAGTCCCAGACCTTCATGGCAACTTGACCCACTTTTATTAACAAAGTAATTTCAAAAAATAATTTCTAACGAAATTGACCTTTACCTAGAGATCAACAGTACCCCTGGAATGTATGCTACTATATGGGAGTCACTCAAGGCCTATCTCAGAGGACAGATCATTTTATATGCAGCTCATAGAAAAAGAGAGCGGACCAAGCGTCTTACAGAAATAACCCAGCAGATATCAGACATTGACGACGAATTATCTCATGATTTCACACCTGATCTTTATAAAGAACGGCTATTGTTGACAACCTCTCCATAAAACAGATAGAACGGTTGCTACTTAAAACAAAGCAATCATATTATGAACACGGCGAAAAGGCAGGAAAATTACTATGTCATCAACTTAGACAGGCAGCAGCGCGTAGTGCAATTCCTCACATCCGTGTTTCACCAGGCTCGACCTCCACACATCCCCAGATCATAAATGACCAATTTAAGGCATACTATGAAGAACTCTACACATCGCAATCCTCCATGAACGCAGCCTAAACCCAAGCCTTTCTAGATGGCCTAGAATTACCAAAAATTAGTACAGAAGACCAAGCCTCCTTCGATGCCCCTATAACAAATGTAGAAATATCACAGGCAATAAGTTCTATGCAGAGTGGGAAAGCACCCGGACCTGACGGGTTTCCTATAGAGTTCTACAAGTTATTCTCACACAAGCTAGTACCTATTCTGAACTCTCTGTTCAAGGAAATCATCTCAGTAGGGAAACTACCTCTAACCATGACTCAGGCAACTATATCGGTCCTACTGAAAAAAGACAAAGATCCCTTGGAGTGTGGTTCCTATCGCCCTATTAGCCTGTTATGCTGCGATTACAAAATCCTCACTAAGGTGCTGGCACGTCGCTTAGAGACGGTGATACCTAACATCATTGATCCCGATCAAACAGGCTTTATACCGGGGAGGCAGTCATTCTATAACATGCGACGGCTGTTCAATATTCTCTACTCAACCCGTCAGCCGGAGGTTCTGCTCTCCCTTGACGCGGAGAAGGCCTTCGACCATGTTGAGTGGAATTACCTGTTCATGGTGTTGGATGGGTTTGGGTTCGGTATGCCTCTCATTTCATGGATTAAAATATTGTATACCTCGCCAACAGCTTCAGTACGCACTAACCAGATCAGGTCCAGCCCGTTCATGCTGCGAAGAGGAACTCGACAGGGGTACTGCCTCTCACCATTTCTATTTGACTTAGCCATTGAACGTCTTGCTGTAGCGCTGGGGATACAACAGGATATTCCAGGTCTTGTTAGGAACCAGGTAATAAATAAAGTTTGGCTATATGCAGACGACCTTCTGCTCTACATATCCAACCCAGCAGAATCGATCCCTAAGCTCATAGATGTATTACATCAATTTGGCAAACTATCTGGCTACAGACTAAAGTTCTCAAAGAGTTCACTTTTTCCTATTAATCAACTGGCAATTTGGTTGGTTCAAAGTGTTGAATAGTAATATTACCTCCTTTATTTGGAACAAATCCACCCCACGTATTTAAAGAGCTTACCTGGAGATGCCTAAGGAGGCAGGAGGACTTGGTCTGCCAAATTTTTGATTTTATTACTGGTCAGCTAACATTTCCAAGCTGAATTACTGTATTTCTACCCACGAAAACAAAGAAGGGCCAGCATGGGCTTCTATGGAACTTAATTCCAATTCTCCACTCTCACCCATATCTATCCTGAGTGCCCCCCCTTACCTGTCAGCGTAAGTCTTCAAGGTTTGAGCCCAGTTGTCAAAAACACTCACCAAACAAAATATGGTTCCAATTCAGGAAACATTTTCATTTCAGGCAATTACTTTGCTCCCGCTATCAAGAAACCATTTGTTTCCTCCATCTCAGATTGACACTGCCTTTCAAGTGTGGCATAGGAATGGTTTAGGGTTTTTTTGGTGACCTCTTCGTTGAAGGCACATTTCCTTCATTTAATATGCTACAAAAAGATCACAACCTTCCCAACAATCACTTTTTCAGGTACTTACAGGTACGTAGTTTTGCCAGGAAACACTTCCCATTTCCCTCCTTACCACCTAAAAATGCAACCAATATCATACTGGACCTGGACCCTATGTTGAAAAAAAGGGTGTCTAAAATCTACAAACCAGTACTAGGCATTAGCCCCCCTCAGTGGGACAATGCCAGACTGGCATGGGAAGAGGACCTAGGTGTTGCACTGTCTGACGAGACATGGCAATGTAGCTTAAAATGCATACATTCCACCTCTTTATGCTTAAAACACGGTCTTATTCAATTTAAAATTGTGCATCGGTTGCATTATTCACCAGAGAAACTGGCCAAAATATATCCTGGCACCAATCCTGTGTGTCCGAGGTGTGGCCACAGTCCATCTAAATTAGTCACATGTTTTGGTCTTGCAATTTGCTTAATAACTTCTGGGTCAGGGTCTTTGAAGCAATCTCCTCCATTTGTGACAGAACAGTGAATCCCGATCCAACAGTTGCTATTTTCGGGGTATTCCCATCAGAAGAACAATTTGCTGTCCCCCAGGTAAATGCTGTAGCATTTATAACACTACTAGCCCGGAGACAAATTATTTTGCTCTGGAAGTCGGTAACACCCCCCTCGTTTAGACACTGGGTCAAAGAGGTACTCTCTGTGATCCCATTAGAGAAATTTACATTTATTACATACATTAAAACCTGGGGCCCCTTTATAGAATTTGTTGAAAATGTATCCTTCACATGATGTAATTCTTTACATATATCAATGTACTGCCAACCGGATCTACTGATGAATGTCATGATGATATATGTGGTATAACGTTACAGGATATTCCCATTTTGAGCATTGTAAAGTGATATACAGGAAACGTTTGTAACTATGTTTTGTGTACCTACCTCTACTGTTTGTTTGTTTTTGTTTGTTTGTTTTGTTTTTTGTTTTTTCTTTTCTTGAGCCTTGGTGGGTGGGATGGGGTGGGTTTGTGATACATTGTATCTTTTTCTTTGTTTTGCAAATCAAAAATCTATAAAAAAAGTACTTAAAAAAAAAAAACTTTGTCAAATGATTAGTTATCTACCATGAGCTTGGGAGATATTTATGGACGGCACACTCACACGTATCACTGAAATGGCTTTAATTTTCAAATGTTTTGATGTTGTACGAAGCAAACCTCACATCATCACAGGAAACTCTTTCTTTCATCATAATTTCATTCACCACTAGCCTAGGCACTGCCACTAATAAATGAGATGAAAGTAAAATGCACATTTCTCGCTAAAAATGTTTACGTAAACACTTTTAATGGCGTAACCCGCCATTAAAAGCGTCTATCCGTGACATAGTCACGGATAGTGCAGTGCAGCCGGCAACATGGCACCCAAGCGGTACAAACGCTCGAAAGTGTGGTTACATTTCACGAGAAAGGGTGACAACAGGGGAACTTGCAATATTTGCAAAGTGGATATTTCATCAACGGGAGGAAATACTACCAATATGCAGAAACATTTGCGCACACAGCATGCGATAACTTTGAATGAATGTCGCGTTTTCGATACGCTCCGGAGTGATTCTCAACCCAACAGCAGCAGCAGCAGCAACGTTAGCATGTCCCGAGAGATCACGCATTCTGCCTGAAAAAGCAGACATGCTCATTTTTCTGCAGAAGAATTGTTAATACGTCATAGCTGTAATAATGCACAGTTCCATTGAGTTTGAGTGAATTCGTCACTGGCTATTAGAAAAATGTTACTGGATGTTACTGGCCATTCTTGTATTTGCCACAGAATAACTTATCTTGTATTGTATGTTGTTAATTTCTACACACAAGAATATTTATTTTATTATTATTATTATACCTCAAGACAGTTTGTAAAGTCATCATGTTACTTCAACTGAACTAAAGTTGATTCTAATTGACCTGTTTGTTCTCCTTTTTTCCAAATGTGAATCGATAAGAGAATCGATAAAGAACCGAATCGTTTAGCAGAATCGAAAATGGAATCGGAATCGCAAAAATCTTATCAATACCCATCCCTACTCCTGAGAAAACTCATCTCGGCCGCTTGTACCCATGATCTTGTCCTTTCGGTCATCACCCATCCCTCATGACCATTGGTGAGGATAGGAACGAAGATTGACCGATCGATCGAGAGCTTTGCCTTGCGGCTCAGCTCTCTTTTCGTCACATCGGTGCGGTGAAGCGAACGCAATACCGCTCCCGCTGCTCCGGCCAATCTCACGCTCCATCGTCCCCTCACTCGCGAACAAGACCCCGAGGTACTTGAACTCCTTCACTTGGGCTAAGGACTCATTTCCAAGGCGCAGCCCTGGCGGAGGCCAACACCCACCGGGAACGAGACTGACTGGCTGCCGAGAACCCGGACACAGCTCTCCCTTTGGGAGTACAAGGATTGGATGGCCCTGAGGAGAGACCCCCATACCCCCGCAGCACCTCCCACAGTTTCTCCCGGGGGACCCGGTCATATGCCTTCTCCAGATCCACAAAACACATGTAGACCGGATGGGCATACTCCCAGGCCCCCTCCAGGATCCTTGCGAGAGTGAAGAGCTGGTCCGTAGTTCCACGTCCGGGGCGAAAACCGCAATTGTTCCTCTTCAAATCTGAGGTTCGGATGATCGGCCGAACCCTCCTTTCCAGCACCTTGGAAGTAGACTTTACCAGGGGGCTGAGAAAGTGTGATACCCCGGTAATTGGAGCAACACTCTCTGGTCCCCCTTTTTGAACAGGGGGACCACCACCCCAGTTTGCCACTCCTTTGGCACTGTACCCGACTCCCATGCAATGTTGAATAGGCGTGTCAACCATGGACAGCCCCTCAACACCCAGAGCTTTTTAGGCATTTCTGGCTGGATCTCATCAATCCCTGGGGCTTTGCCACTGCGGAGATGTTTAACTACCTCAGTGACCTCCATCAGGGAAATTGACGATGACCCACCATCAACCTCGAGCTCTGCCTCCATCATAAAGGGCGTGTTAGTCGGATTCAGGAGTTCCTCAAAGTGTTCCTTCCAACGTCCGACTACCTCCTCAGTTGAGGTCAACAGAGTCCCATCCTTACTGTACACAGCTTGGATGGTTCCCCGTTTTCCCCCTCCTGAGGTGCCGGAATGGTCTTCCAGAAACACTTTTGGTGCCGACCGAAAGTCCTTCTCCATGGCCTCTCCTAACTTCTCCCACACCCGCTGCTTAGCCTCCGACACGGCAGCGGCTGCAGCCCTTCTAGCCTGTCGGTACCCTGCAACTGCGTCAGGAGTCCTCGGGGATAACATATCCCGAAAGGCCTCCTTCTTCAGTCGGACGGCTTCCCTGACCACCGGTGTCCACCACGGTGTCCGAGGGTTACCGCCCCTTGAGGAACCTAAGACCCTGAGGCCACAACTCACCGCCGCAGCTTCAGCAATGGAGGCTTTGAACACCGCCCACTCCGGCTCAATGCCCCCAACCTCCACAGCAATGCTAGAAAAGCTCCGCCGGAGGTGTGAGTTGAAGATCCCTAGAACAGGGGCCTCCTCCAGACGTTCCCAATTCACCCGCACTACTCGTTTGGGCTTACCAGGTCTGTCCAGAATCTTCCCCCATTCCCTGATCCAACTCACCACCAGATGGTGGTCGGTTGACAGTTCAGCCCCTCTCTTCACCCGAGTGTCCAAAACATGCCGCCTCAGATCAGATGACACGATTACAAAATCGATCATCGATCTTCGGCCTAGGGTACTCTGGTACCATGTACACTTATGAGCACCTTTATGTTCGAACATGGTGTTTGTTATGGCCAATCCATGACTAGCACAGAAGTCCAGTAACAAACGACCACTCGGGTTTAGATCAGGGAGGCCGTTCCTCCCCACCACGCCTCTCCAGGTGTCTCCATCGTTGCCCACATGGGCGTTGAAGTCTCCCAGTAGAACTACGGAGTCCCCTACTGGAGCCCCATACAGGACTCCATTCAGGGTCTCCAAGGCCGAGTACTCTGAACTGCTGTTCGGTGCATACGCACAAACAACAGTCAGTCTATTACAAATGATATGGTAATAACGTGGTAACACCATGGAAACAAACGGCTTTGTACCCAGTATTTAAGAAGATGTACCATGACACTAGAGGAAACCTGTTCCTGTGGAGGTTGTTACCAGGTAAGTTATTCCATAGTTTTTAAGGAAAATCTAAACCCTTTCTACATGCGTGTGGTTATTAATAATAACTATGTAAGAAAAAGCTGCAATTCCTCTGTATTTCCCTTCTTATTACCAGTGGTAATTACCCAGTAATGCACTATGATTTACCCTATATTTACTGGGTAAATACCTAGTAATGAGGGGACTGTAAAAGGAAGGGTTACCCAATAAAAATATGTCATGTCCGAACAAAACAAATAATCTCCTACTGCTCTTCAAAATGTGTATTTCATCTCTGTTTTCAAGAAAAGAGTCTCTTACCGCTCAACAGTTTGTTGGCCAGTCCCTCCTGGTTCATCTCCATCAGGCAGAGCTTTGTGATGTCCACCACTCCCTCTATGGCGCGCCTCCTCTGCTCCTCCTTCTTACCATCCACCTCCTCTTCCTCCACCCTCTGACCCTCTGAGCATTGTGGGTAATCTGGTAAGAGAACCGTCCAGAGCTTCTTCAGCTCCTTGTCGAGGAAAGTGTGTGCGTTCTCCTCAGCCCTCTGGAACAGAACAAATATCAAGGAGAACTTTACTCTGAACTCACTGAGGACATCAGAAGCATCTGTCCTGGATTCACATCCTGATGGTCTAAAGAGGGAAGCCTGGAGACTATGAGCTCCAAAAGAGAAGCTTTCTGATGTTCATGTATAGCTGAAGTTAAGTCTCTTGTTGGACATTGATGGGCAAAACAATCCAATGAGCATGACACATGATAGAAATGCACCACACAAGGCACGCACATCACACCGTTAACCCTTCTCTGAGCCAACACATGAGTAACCGACCACCCTCCAGGTCAAGGCCCGAACCAGGGGCGGGAGGACACGAGCAAACACACCACATACCACACATAAAACACGCCTTTAATCTTTGTCTTAACCCACGCAGGAGTAACCGGCCATCTTCCAGATTCAAGGCCCGAACCGAAGGCCAGTCAGAACTCAGACAATGCACCACACATTTGCGAACCACTGGTGTCAGCCTACTGATAACATAGCACCCATAACTCCCAAGATACTCCCTGAGAACCCCTCGCACCTGGTCAGAAAGAAACACTGAGCACTCATAAATCGTATCGGTAACCAGAGACACAAGGTCAAGATGTGCGCTCAGAGACACACACAAACACCTACCTTAAGCACACACACCTCGTTAGGAGGAGAAACACAGCATAAGACCATACCACACAGATCATCTCGGGCTCTTCTGAAGCAGAACTTCCAAGGAGGCGAAGCTCCAGACGACCTCAGCGCTGTTAGGGACTTAGAAATATTCGATCTCTCACGCTTTATGTACCTGTATCACTTTTACCATTTCACTTAATAAATCCGAGGCCCTCGTGCTGATAGAATTTATCACCTCTCCTTCTCATTTTCTCTGGTCAAGTAGCTAGACAGACTGATTTTTCCCAACAACATTTACACACCTTGATCAGCTCTGTTTGATGCTGCTGTACAGACTGAGCTCTGGTAACGTTTGACCTCTCCTGGTGTCTGTGGAGAACATACACACACACAGGATCCATTATATTTATCAATACAGAGATATACTTTTTGGGCCAATTGCTCTGTCGGTTAGCATTGCGCTAGCTGTGCTGCGCTTTAAAACCGTACTCCATAAAACTGAGGTTTTGGAGTTTAACACGCAGCTGCACACGAAGTTGAACGTGAGTGCTTTGTAACGACTCGTACAGGATCAGCCGATTCCTAGTTAAACTCTGGTTAAACTGCTTGGAAACCGGAAGTACTCTGATTTCTAGTATACCACAGCAGATTCAGTCTTAATGGTGGATGCATTTTGTGCTATATTTACCAACAAAAACTTAATGGGAATGTAAAGTGAACTTTATATATAATAAAACGCAAATAATGATGAATTATATTATGAAATAGTCTAGGCTACTTTTTGTGGAAATCTTAGTCTGGAATCTAAATATTCCCTCACCTACGTCAATCAATCAATTGTCATTTTTTTAATCTTGGTGTGTATGCAAACGTGATTAATTAATTTTAGACAAATTAATATGCGAGTAATTAGGGTAATTTCTCCCCTGTAAATTCTCTGAGAAAGAGAGGGTAGTTAGGATGAACATAGAGAACTACAACGAGGGGTAAAAGTTATATTTGCTGCACTGCATTTGAGGTGTTGTGGACACGGTGGAAAATCCAAGGAAAGACACCACCACCAAGCTCCGAAGAAAGCCTGTTTGGGATAATCTCGCACATTCAACAGTAGATTTCCCAGCAGAAGACTGAGCAGCCCGGCACATTTAAACAAATCTATGGGAGTGCTTGAAAGTGGAAGCGCGTAAAGCTAGTGCTGAGCAGACGAACGACCAAGACCTGGGCCCGTGAGCCGTGAGATATAACTGATATTCCAAATATACTTAGTGCAATAGAGTGTGTACACGACAATGATAGAGTTCATCAGGTACACCAATCAGGTAAATTGTTATAATTTCACATTTGGTGTGTGGATGCACAGGCTAGGTTACTGATGTGGCATATTGTAGCCTTTATTGTACTGAAGGCTTATCTGGTGTCATAAGTTTAAACGTATCATACATTATTATTAATACTAATAGGCCTACTAATAATTCATGAAACTATTCTGTGTGTGTTTGTCGGTTATGACGGAGCCTTGTTTCATCCTGCAAACTGCTTTAGTCTCCTCTAAAACCACGTCAGTTTCAAGATTGGACTAACATGCACAAAATACGCGCTAGCATCTGATGTGAATTTCTCTGAAGACACAGCAATTGAGATCAAGGTAAAACGCAGCTGCAGGTTAAACCACAAGTACATGTTACTCAGCACTGGAGCTTAAGACGTCACTAGACTTCTTGCGTCACCGGCCAGTTTAAAACCATATTCTAAACATCTCTGATCATATTTTACACATTTTAAACATCCCTGATCATATTTTTTTGAAACATTTTAAAAAAAATTGAAACATTTAAAACATATTTTTGAAACACTTTCTTTAAACGCGTTTTTAAACACATTTCCTAACGCATTTTAACATCTTTATCTTAGCATGTTTTTGCTTAACGTTTTTGAGTATATGAGTATACGTACTGAGTTTGCGTAGCTGTGTTCGAAATCGTTCCCTATCACGATTGTAGTGCACTATATAGGGTGCACGCCATTTTGTAGTGGTGTTCGAATTCTCAGTGGTAAATTTCCCGCACTATAAAGTGGACTTAAAATACCTAAAATTTGAGTGAACATATGATGTTTCCTACATGTTACCTCCGTATACCACAATGTAATGCGGTCGTGTATTTCCGGAGGAGGAGAAGAAGCTGAAAAATAACGAAAACAAATACATTTAATGATGGAGTCTCCGGCTTGTGTTTAGAAATGTCAACAATTTATTTGGGATTTAACATAGAAAATGTAACATTCAAAATTAATAAAAAACACCTTGTTCAACGTCAATTCAACATCTATACAACCTCCAGCTTTCCTCGTGGGTGCCCGGTTTGTTTACATGATGTGGGCGCATCTGTCGGCGTCACACAAATATCCGGCGCATTTGCTGACGCAAATGACGTTTAGAAATGTTCAGCGTAGTGTCCGAATTCTTGTTTGTCACTATACAGTGCACTATATCATAAACACTATTATAGGGAATAGTGAGTGAGTGAATCGGGAACGATTTCGAACACAGCCAGTCTTTGTCTTTGTTTTTTCTGTTACTTTTCTGGTTTATTTTTTTCTCACGTCACGCCCCCCCTGAAGAACTCTGGCGACTAGACCCCGAAGCCATTTGTTTTGAGAATAATGGCTGGCTGATGAAGTTATTGGCTGGCTAGCCGGCTCAGCCAAAACCTAAATGGCTGCTGCAGCCGCCAAATTTTTCATGGCTACAAATGGCTGAAGCTGCCACACTTCATGTGTATGTTATACTGATTTACTATATCTCAATATTTCCAAGCAATACATGGATTATTATATATAATATATATAATATATACACAAAATGCAATACAATGTAATTAAAAAAAAAAGATTTTACAAATTATATATTTTGGTATCTGTAGGGTACTAAACATTTAAGTAGTTTGCAATGTGTTTAGGCTTGGCTTTTAGCCTTTGTATAGTAACAGCACAGATCAAAACTTGAAACATACAATAAGACAACTCTTTCAAGAATAGCTCAATTCCTACACATCTATTAAACAAAACACCCCTTAAAATCCTCTTACCAAACAGGTCCTTCCTGTGTATCGAGTCCTTCCTGTGTATCGTAGCACCGGACTGTGCTGAATCCAGTGGGAAAATATATCTTGTTTGTCGATTTTTTGTGTGTATTTCTCTATGTGATAGGGCTTTGACCTATGCCCAAAAACCATATTCAAAGTTCGTTTTTTTATTAATATTAATACTCAAATATATTTGAATATTTATTAATAATATTTTGACCATTAAATGCCTTCAGTAAGACCTGGATTGGGTTTCGCGAGGTTTGTTTACCGGCGTTGCTATGGTTACCGGTCTTGCGTGTTCCAACGGTTTATTAGGTTTCTAATAGATCGCTGTCTAATCAATACTTCATTCATATTCAAAGTCAAAGCCCTACTATGTGAGGGCTTTGTTTATCAGATGGCGGCTTATTTTGGCTTACACAATTATTGGCTGGCGGCGGCTGAAATTCGAAATGGCGCAAATGGCGGCGCCTGGCGGTGGCTTCGGGGTCTACTGGCGACCCCCAGGGGAGGCTTGCCTCACAGTTTGAAAATCACTGGCCTAGGATCGCCTTTGCATTGTTTCTTGTTGGTGGGCGTGCCCTTAACCGGTGTCCGCGTCCCAGTTTGATTGACATGACCAAACAGCCCGCCCGCTGCCCAGGCATGGCGGCAGGATTCCAGTTGTGGATAGGCCAGACCAATTGTGGGTGGTCCTCAAATTAAAACGGTATCAAATCCTTGTTTATCCGCGATTGCTCATTAGGCCTTTTTACACTGCCAAGCCGGTTCGGTCGCGGCTCGGCACGAAGGAACGTTCCTTTGCGCTGTCTCGTAGATCGCACCATCTTTCAATGTCTTTGTTAAATGCGACCGCATCACCTTCTCTCCAATGATTGTCAGCAACTCGCGGATTTCACCGTCTCTCCAGTTGGAACTGCTCATGTTGATAACCATGCGTTATTGTCCCTGTTTTAGAGGCAACGCAGCAACACCTCTACCTAAGCCCCCCGCACCCCCTCTTGTACCGCGGAGATATCTAATGGCATTTACAGAAAAAAGAAACCGCCAGTGGGTAGGGTCCGGGGGTGTAAAGACGTCTTTTGGTACTGACCAAAGAAGAGCACTTTGGAGTCTCCATTACACACCATACCTGGCTGTGCTTTAGCAGGTCACTCTACTTTTCCCACATAGTTTAGTTCTGGTCGACGTCTCAATTTGCAGGGGCATGTACAAACTAATGGAAATGCGGGCACAAAGTGGGAAATCTGGTCCCCCCCCCCAACACACACACACAGATAGAATCAATTTTATTATTCCTGACTTGTAAACATCAGTATCAGTAGAGTCTGATAACAACAAATTGGTCTGTTTTCATCGTCTGTTTGAAACTCCTACCTCTCCTCTCTGGAGGGGCGTCCATCTTTAAACCTAACAGGATGACCCCTGGACCAGTCACTCTTCATGGAGGCACAGCTTGGTCCAGGAGAGTCTGCTCTGTCCTGCTTCTCTGGGCTTCAACACAATACATACACTGCTTTTACTCACACTGCAGTTTTGATGCTGACAAGATCATTCTTCTTACAAGGCAGTTTTTAGGTGTGAGAGCATTTCACTTGTTTCCAGCATTTTTATCCGCAATTATCTTGATAAGATATAACTCGTTACTGAGATGTTATTACTGGCTCTGAGTAACCTCATGCTTGAAACTACAGTTACAGAATTATAAATCTGTAAGATCAACACTGACGTACCAAACTGCTTTGTCAAAGTCAGAGTCTTATTTTAAGTGTCATCTTTTCCATCTTATTTTAAGAGTAGACAATGACCAAATGGAAGTCACTGTTTTACTGTCAATCTTGACCACAGAATGGCAGTCATGCAGACAAAACCCAGTAGAGAACAAAGCCAAAACCCTGTTCATATCGGGTAACTGAAACCTTAATACTCAGGTCGGATACATTTCTCAGTTCCATGTCGACCACATCACTAAAACAGCCTCATCCCTCCTCTCATTCACACCATGTCAACCACATCACTAAAAACACCCTTATCCTTGCTCTCATTCACACTATGTCAACCACATCACTAACACAGCCCTTTTTCCACCAAAAAATAATCACACCTAAAATCTTTCACCGCTGAAAAAAGTCACTCGCTTAGTCCTCACCTCATCTCAATAGACTGATTTCCATCTTTACATTTCCAAGGTTGTTCCATAAAGTGGTAACTCTTCATGGAGACATAGCTGGGTCCAGGGGAGTTTGCTCTCTCCTGCTGGACTCTTCATGAAAGACAAGAAACAGGATTTATGGAGGTTGATAGATGCTGTATTTTCATAATTTCTGATTGATTCTCACCTTGGTTCAAAGCAGTTCCTTCTTTCCATAAACCAGTCACTCTTCATGGAGACACGGCTTGGTCCAGCGGAGTCTGCTCTCTCCTGCTGCTCTGGGCTTCAACACAAAACACACACACACACACACACACACACACACACACACACACACACACACACACACACACACACACACACACACACACACACACAGCTTTTACTCAGACGATGGAGTCATGACGTATCAATGCTGAGCTCTGAGATGGACAACAGTCACACACAGAGAGATCCTCTTCTTACCTCTTAGCTTTGCTCCGGCGGCCATGTTCCTCAGACAGAGTGGTCTTAGAGGTAGGACCCTCGTCCTCTCTGTCCTCATCCATAGTAGACTGGAGACCTGACACAAACACAACTCATCCATCACTTTATTTGCCTTCTGAACTTTAGCTGTTTATTGAGAGAGATCATTGTGACTGCGTCACACTAAAGCATCATGGACGTCATAGACCATCAATATGAACCCCACAACATAACCACACTGCCCTCACTACAGTACAGAGGTGTACAGCAGATGAGAACTGAGAGATGAGAATTTAACACCTTGGTGATTGTTCTTAAACTACAAAACAAAAAATATATCTCTGACAACCTCGTCTCTGAGGTAAACCATCTTGTCTCTGAGGTATATATGTGATCGAAATAAAAAACCTAAAAAAATAAATAAATAATAAAATAAGGTACAAAACCTTGTCTCAGAGATACACAGCCCAGAGTCCTGCACAAGTGCATTTTTTTAGACCTGCTATGGAGGTAAATCTCTGTCATCGAATTTTGAAAAAAAAGAAACATTGAATTTCAAGCACTGCATTATGCATTGAAATAATGTATCTGGATTTTTTTGCCTCTGAATTTAACTCTTTAAATTTTCAACAAAAAATGTTCAGCTTTATTTTTTAATGTTGCTTGAGCTCTCAGCACCGTGGGTGCTAGGGCTCTGAGCTGAACTGAAAAAGACACCCTGAAAACATTCAAATTTCTCCTCAAAACACATGTGTTACCC
>OLKM01002948.1:24528-48854 GCA_900291075.1 Melanogrammus aeglefinus | reverse complement strand
GACAAAGATACAGCATACAATGTATAAACATGTGAGCACAAAATTGACAGTAGTGGAAATAATGCTAGAATGATAGGTAGGGGTGAGTGTGTGTGTGTGTGTGTGTGTGTTTGTGTGTGTGTGTGTGTGTGTGTGTGCGTGTGTGCGTGTGTGCGTGCGCACATGTGAGAACATATGTTTGTGTCCATACTGTATCTGTTTGACATTAGGTTTACTTAAGTCATGTCTTAAGTCATGTTACATCTCTCTCTCTCTCTCCCTCCCTCTCTCCCTCTCTCTCTCTCTCTCTCTCTCTCTCTCTCTCTCTCTCTCTCTCTCTCTCTCTCTCTCTCCCTCTCTCACTCTCTCTCTCTCTCTCTCTCTCTCTCTCTCTCTTCTCTCTCTCTCTCTCTCTCTCTCTCTCTCTCTCTCTCTCTCTCTCTCTCTCTCTCTCTCTCCTCCCTCCCTCTCTCCTCCCTTTCCCTATCTGCTCACCCGTCTCACTCAACGCACACAAGGCCTCTTCGCTTGTGTCTTTTTGTTTTTGTTACAGAAATGGGAGGAAGTGTTTTGTGGTTGAGGCCAGAAGCCTGAGCCTCTATAAACACCATGGCTTGCAATCAGAGCTGATGTGCTTTATTAAGGGTCAATGAACAGAGGAGCCCTGCAGATAAAGGAAATAGTATTTTTTGCTCATGCATGAATAAGTCCTTAATGCCAAGGGGTTTCAAGTTATGTTCTAGAAGAAGGAGAAACCACTACATTTACCAAAGACAAAATGCTCAATCTACATGCACTTACATCGACATTCAGGGCACTTAGTAGACGCTTTTGTCCAAAGCGACTTACAATAAGTACATTGGTCAGAAGACACAAGTGTGTGTGTGTGTGTGTTTGTTTGTGTTTGTGGGAACGTCTTTGTGTTTGTGTTTGTATGCGTGTGTGTGTGTGTGTGTGAGTCTGTTTGTTTGTGTTTGTGGGAACGTGTTTGTGTTTGTGTTCGTACTAGTGTGTGTGTGTGTGTGTGTGTGTGTGTGTGTGTGTGTGTGTGTGCGTGTGTGTGTGTGTGTGTATGTGTGTGTGTATGTGTGTGTGCGTGTGTGTATGTGTGTGTGTGTGTGCATGTGTGTGTGTGTATGTGTGTGTGTATGTGTGTGTGCGTGTGTGTATGTGTGTGTGTGTGTGTGTGTGCGCGCGCGTGTGTGTGGTATAAATGCCTGTTCTGAGTCGTCCATCTCTCTCTCCTTCTCCCCCTGTCCTCTGCAGTAAAGGTGGTGTATTGTATAAATGCCAAGACATACTCAGACCAGGAACACACTGGAAGGAATCCAGAGAAGGACATCTGGACCGCCTGGTAGAGAGTTGTCTAAGATAGTGCACTGCCTGCGCGTGTTCAATTCCCTAATGTCAATTCCCTTGAGCAAGATAAATAACCCAGGCCAATTTCATAAACTACCTGCATTAGAAAACACAGTAAGCCACTCAAACACAAACATCTGCTAAACGACACAAAGCGAAGAGTGTCATCGTGATCACCTGTATTGTATTTACCTCATTACGGTTCAACAGAGTCAATCGTGTGTTTATTCCATCTTCATTCATTTAGCATTCAGTCACGCTTTTATCCAAAGCGACTTACAATAAGTACATTTGTCAGAAGAAGGAGAAACAACAATATATCGCTCTCGGTACAGTAAGGATGTTCATAGAACCAAGTGGCAAGCACTAACCATCACTAGGTTAACCCATTCCCAGTCAGAGATAGCTAGGGTAAGATGCTACACCATGCTAAGTACCATTTCTACTATGTACTCTGCACACACAGTAGTGATGGGTCGTTCGCGACTGAATCAGCTCGAGTAAACAAGTCTTTAACAACGAGCCAAACTGATTCTTCTCTCTCGTTTGTCTCGTTCGTTCTCAGACTCGACTCCTCCCAGATCCACTCGTCGCTGACTCGCTGACTCGCTGTTCGTTCCCTGACTGTGAGTGGAGAAGAGGGAAGAGGCTTAGAGAGCGAGCGTACGATAATACGATTCAATATCAGGGAAATGGTAAATGCATGCTGTCTTTGTGCTTTCTGTTTCATGCCAGATGAATCAAATATTTGAATGTCTCGTCAATCCGTCTCGTTCACGCATGGTTCGTTCTGCACCCGGGACCCCCACCATCATTGCTAAATCATTATCTTGCTGATATGTTAATCATCCAATAATCAACTCCACCCTCCCCCCCCCTGTATCCCGCTGCGTTTGGTTAAAGTTGTAATGTTGTGTTGATTGATGACCGACTTCCTCGGTCGTTTGTGAATGACAACGAGGGAGGAGCTGAGTCTGACTGACTCAGCTGAGAACCGTGCATTCCATGACTCGATTCACCGCCACCGGACACTCGACTGAACGAACGAACGAACAAACGACTCTGAACTATTCTTCTTGGCGAACCGACCGACGCGAACTGAATCAAGGAAAAGAATCATTGAATCCACCACTAAGACGCAGCACCATGGGGGGCCCGACACAGTAGGGGGACGTGCAGTGAGTGCTCTCATCAGGGTTATGTAAGAGTCGGTCCTGGGGCAGTGGGACAGACAGGTGCTAACTAATGGCGCATTTCCACTAGCACGGCTCGGCTCGATACGGCTCGGCACGGCTCGGCTCGGCTCGGTTTGGTTGTGTTTCCATTACAACTGGTGCCTCCTCGACGTGGGCGGGGTCGTCATAACACGGCTGCGCGAAACCGCTGTGACGTCATTTACACGGCGCCGAGCAACGTACAAATCCGGAAGACCAGAACAACAACAACAACAACATCAGAGGAGGACAGCATGGAGGACATGGAGGCGATCGTGTTGCTGCTCACCCTGTGGCTTTTTGTCGCACAGAAGGCAAGAGAAGAGAGCCAGAGAAGACTCCGGGCCGCGAGACAAAACACTATTGAAAAGTCGCGCGGTTATGACGCTTCCAGTGACGACACTCATCGGCCAATCAGTGGAAGGCAGTCGGCTGACGTCACGTTTTAGTAACGCTTCGGCTCGCTTGGAACCAGGGCTGAGGTGATACCAAAAATGTACCTGGTTGCAGGTACTGCGTGCTAGTGGAAACACGCAAATAGCGCGCCAAGCCGAGCCATACCGAGCCGAGCCGTGCTAGTGGAAATGCGCCATAACAGAGGGAACCTGCAGGGGCTTTCTGCACGTTCCCCCTCTCGCTCACTTCCTTCTCCTTTACTTTAGACTCTCTCTCTCTCCCTCTCCCTCTCCCTCTCTCTCTCTCTCTCTCTCTCTCTCTCTCTCTCTCTCTCTCTCTCTCTCTCTCTCTCTCTCTCTCTCTCTCTCTCTCTCTCTCTCTCTCTCTCTCTCTCTCTCTCTCTCTATATATCTCACCCTCTCTCCTCTACCCCACTCTCTCTCTCCCCCCCCCCATCCCTCTCCCCCCCCCCCTCTCAGGTTCCAGGTTGTGTGTGTTTAGAGGGACACAGTCTTCTCAGAGAGAGTGCTGAGTGTGAGCTTTCTCACCGCCACAGGTTAATGATTATTGTTTGGTAAACCCCATCACCAGCTACGTTCACCAACACAGTGATAGCTCAATAATTAATAAACCACACACCTACACACACAGACATATGCACACACACACACACACACACACACACACACACACACACACACACACACACACACACACACACACACACACACACACACACACACACACAACACACACACACACACACACACACACACAGACACACACACAAACACACACACACACACACACACACACACACACACACACACACACCAGGTCTTATTTCTGTTGGAGAGCTGGCCAGATGGCCAATAACCTGATAGGTATTACGCACATGGGGAAATAGATGCCTTTTTTTGATACCCTCTATTTATTTATTCCCTTACATTCTGTGATTCTACGTGAAAAACTCCGTAACTGTGTGTTTCAAAATGTGCTTAACTTACTTACCTATTCACACAATTCTTACCCCAAAAGAAAACTCTGTTACTGCATGTGTGTTTTACTATAAATAAACTAAAATGTGTCCGAGTGATTAGTGGGCGGAATAACATGTTTTTCCAGGACTCTCCCTTGTGGCCAGTACAGCGCTAAGCCTCTTAATGCGGGACTTTGACATTGTGTTGCCGGTCTGTTCTAGCCTTAGCTCATTAGCGCCTCCCCCTTATTAACACGTTCTCAGTCCTCTGGTGCTGCAACGCTCCACGGCTCAGTTTAGCTCCGCTGCTCGCCCTGTTTAATGAATCCTCTTAGTTAGGCTATTAAGATGAAGCAATTTCTGGTGTACAATTCACACATAGAATACATGAATGTACATATTTATTATCCCAATATCCTGGATTATCAAAATTATCACAATATCACCAACATAACACGACTCCTTATATGCTCCTTATGGGCTAATTTATTGTGTCTCTCAATTCTTCATCATCCGTGAATATGAGTATGTGATACAATGTGTACATTACATTGCCGAGCCCTCCCTTGCTCCATACCAGAGAAGAGATGAACACAGCAGCGACAAAGGATCTGAAGTTCAAAATGGGTGTGAGTGAGAGACACATATGGAATGTTCTTCTGATCTCAGGTGGGCCAGATGGCCCATAATAACCAGGTATTACGCACATGTGGAAATTAACCCATTTTTTGGTACCCTGGAATTCTGGTTACTAGCCTACTTGAATACATTATAGGGTGTTAATCATAAGAGTTACTACAATGGTATAACTGTATAGGCTACTTAACGTCTTTTGTAGCAAGTATTGCAAAACAATTCAATAAATCAGTTCAATGATCACATGAACCCGCAAGTGCTGAGCGCGCAGACTCACCAGTGCGCTCTCAGAGCGCGTCATCATCTTTGGGTTGGCAGAGCTTGGCCACTTCTCACATGGTCAGATGCCAAGTAGGCTTCACCACACACCGCACTCCATCACTTCGCAGCGATGGATCCGGGGCGAAGTTAACGCACTCGTAAATAACTAAGATGGATAAAAACGGTTTGTTATTTTACAAAGAGAAGAATAACCCGTGCGAGGATTCAGTACACTGGACAGCTCTTTCCTTCTTGTACTCCCAACAACTTTGCGTCATGAATGCGTAATGACCTCAAACTCGCCCGTTTTGGGAACTTTCTCTCGCGGCTCTTGGGAATGTCGTCCACGGCGGGACGTCTCGAGATGAGATGAACGTCACGGAGCTCCTCTTGGAGCTGGTCCTCATGGTGGTCGCGGTGGTCTCGCTGATCTCCAACCTCTCGGTGCTGCTCTGTTTCCTCCAGAGCGCAGACATCCGCGCCCACGTGCCGGGTATACTGGTCCTCAACCTCTCCTCCTCCAACATCCTGCTCACCCTCATCAACATGCCGGCCACCTTCGTGGGGGTTGCCACCCGGGAGAACCCGTTTGGGGACGCCTACTGTAAGGCCGTGAGCTTCTCGGAGACCTTTCCTCACCTCCAACGGGATGCTCTCCATGGCGGCTCTGAGCGTGGACCGGTGGGTCGCCGTGGTTTTCCCTCTAAGCTACTCCACCAGGATGGGACCGAGGGAGGCTTTCATCATAGTTGCGTATTCATGGCTGCACTCCGCAGCCTTCTCCCTCTCGGAGCTGGTTATGTCCTGGGGCGGATACAGCCACACCTACGCCTCGTGTACGCTGCACTATGGCGGGAAGAGGGACGGCAGCAGCGGCACCGTGGGACCCTCGCAGCTGGGCGCCTTCGCTGCGTTCACCGCGGTGCTGCACGGTAGTGGCTTCCTGCTGTGCCTCACCGTTATGACCATCTCCTACCTGAAGGTCCTGAGGGTGGCCAGGTTCCACTGTAAGAGGATAGATGTCATCACGGTGCAGACGCTGCTGCTGCTGGTTGATATTCAGCCCAGGTAAACGGAGACGATCGTGCAATGGTAACGTCCAGGGCCGTGACTAGATTTTTGGGGACTCTATGCAGAATGTTGTTTAGGGGCCCCGCATTTCTGAATCTATGGTGGGAGATTTCAAACTCTCTAAGAGCAGAATAAGTTTTACATTTAAATGCATCAATCAAATGCACTTTGATTTTTAAAGGATGTTGCCGGATGCCTAGAACCAGGTTAATTGTTGACAACTTCTATGTTAGGATGGGCCTCAGTCCCAAAGTCCATGACCATGCCTAGTGGTGAATAAAAACCAAATTGAAACATGAGGACTAGTTTTAATTTTTTTGTGGCACTATTGGAGAAAACAACCAGCCAGGGCTTGTATGCGCTAACCAAAAAAAAAGAATCAGCTCTAAGAGCTGCTAATCACTGGTCTTGTACAGAATGGATGTCATTAGTCCGCCAACTGACAAATAAAATAACACGCCTGCACCACGAAAGGGGTTAAGTTGAACAAAACTCATGGCGAATTTAAACCTCCACATTGACGAAAGCAAGAATGAACCTGGGGTCAAATCCTTAAAGAGGAAACGAGCCAAGAATTCAACCCAATAATCGGAAGTTGTCCCCCGCAATTTAAACCAACGCTAAATGACGATCAATGGGAAACACAAGGGCTCCCCGACATCCCGAACTTCTGAACAAATAAAAGGCTGAAATGGAAGCTTTGGGGCCCCCTTGTGTCTTTGGGGCCCTATGCAGAAGCATAGTCCGCATATAGCCAGAAACGGCCCTGGGAATGCCAGTTGATGTCCAAGGATGCATGTCCAAGGATAGGTGGAGCTGACTCCTCTCTCTCTCTCTCTCTCTCTCTCTCTCTCTCTCTCTCTCTCTCTCTCTCTCTCTCTCTCTCTCTCTCTCTCTCTCTCTCTCTCTCTCTCTCTCTCTCTCTCTCTCTCTCTCTCTCTGTACAGTGTTAAAGAAAGATGTCTGGCGGAGCAGAGAAAGAGGAGTCATCGTGCCTCTAAAAAGATTTGCCTCTTCATCGGGTCTTTTATAGTGTGCTTCGCTCCCTACGTGATAACAAGGTAACTGCTACGGGAATCTACATTACATTACATCACATACCCATTAGACATCGGTGTCATGTATCCTTACACAAACACATATGCACACAAACACACACAAACACACACACACATACATACACATACACCCACACACAAACACACAAAAACACACACACATGCACACACACACAAACACACACAGACACAGACACACACACATGCACACATACACACACACACACACAACGAAAAGCACACATACTGGAAAGCACATGTGCACACACAGAGACACACTTCTTTGTGGCTATACAATTACTGTTATGTATGCAGTGGATGGTCAACAGTATGCATTCTTATTGTGACGTCGTTGCATACTTGTAACAGTCTTACACCGCCTTGTAACATTTTTACAAGTTACACTCAACAGGTGCCGTAGAGCGCCCCCTAAGGCATGGAAATGACAATGCATATTGTTGACTACCCATTACATACATAACAATTACTAAGTCGTTCTTTCATGAACTTTAATCCGATTGGATGTTGAATAGAGCAGCAGGGCACTAAGAATCTTCAGCCATCTTGCTCGAGGGTCTAACGGCTGTGCACATTAGTGATCAAACCTTCAATAGCCACCTCACCATGTCACCGTCACTAAGAACTCAATAAATCCCCAAAGGTCCTCTGACAGATTAAAGCGGAAACCTCCCTCTTGCAAAAGTTAAAACATGTACTCTGTAATGACGCATGTACGCGATGCTGAGCCTGGGTGCCACTTCTACACATGCCACTTTAGACCACTCTGCACTTTATTATTGGGTTGTTATCTTGTGTGTGTGCATGCGTATGTGTGTGTGGGGGTGTGTGTTTATTAATTATTGAGCTTTGGGTGTGTTAGTGAACGTCACTGGTGGGTGTACCAAACAATATTCATTAACTTGTGGTGGTGAAGCAAATCAATATGAAATAGGGGGTCCGTCACAGTGTCACTATCAGCCCAGGGGTGCCTGCCCTGGAACACGTTGAAGACCTCTGGGTCACCTCTGTGAGGACCTTCAATAACCTCGTTATAGAGGTTATTGTTTCTGAATAAATATACTTCAGTTAAACTTTCTGTGTGGTCTCCCCTTTTTGTCATGAACTACAAGCTAGTCCATGGCAAAGTGTATGACCAACATATACAGGATACAGTCAAACCAGGTCTGACATTTGTTTACATTTAAGGGATTTTGCTGACACTTTTATTTATTAAGACATTACATTTACATTTAGGGCATTTAGCAGACGCTTTTACCCAAAGCGACTTACAATAAGTACATTTGTCATAAGAAGTGTCACAAAATATCGCTGTTGGTACAGTAAAGCTGTTCATAGAACCAAGTTCTAACAATCGCTATAGGTTAACTCATTCCCCGTACACACAACCAGCGGTGTCAACCACGCAGGGCGACAGCCACCTCGTCGGGAGCAGTCAGGGTGAGGCGTCTCGCTTAGGGACACCTCGACACTCCGCTAGGAGGAGCCGGGGATCAAACTAGCAACCTTGAGGTTACCAGCCAACCCGCTGTACCTCCTGAGCCACACGCCGCCCCCCTTTCAGCGCTCTGCCTTCTCCGTCCCCAGGATCACCGAGCTGACTCCCCATGTCCACATCCCTCGTCCGTGGGGCATCACCACCAAGTGCCTGGCCTACGCCAAGGCGGCCAGCGACCCCTTCGTCTACTCGCTACTCCGCCAGCAGTACCGTACCGCCCTGGTCGGCATCGGCCACCGCATCCTGAGACGGGACCGCTACTCCTTCTCACACCCACAGCGCCAGCAGCATGACGGACGTGGACGGGGGGACCAGAGTCCCCTGAGCAGCGTCTTCTGAAGGGTGGACACCTTCAGGGTTTGGTTTGGGGGTTGGCATAGCAAAGCAGGTAGAGAGGGTTGATTGGTAACCGGAAGGTTGATCCCCGGCTCCTCTCATCTGAGTGTCGAAGGTGTCCCTGAGCAAGACACCTCCCCCTGACTGCTCCTAATGAGCTGGCTGTACATTGTTGACTCCACTGTCGGTGTGTCAATGGTTTGTAAGTCACTTTGGATAAAAACAGTTGGGAGTGATGATGTGTCTCTTGGTGAAGTACATGCTGTGTGTTGGCACGTCACGACCTGAATGAACTGGTTTGACTCATGGCGCCACTAAGACTTCAGGTCCAAGTGCTCAATGAAGATCTGATCTTCTTGTTGACTGTTCCTCACATTGCAGTCGCATACTCTAGAATCCACATTTGAAGTGGACTGAATCTTATTTAAGGCGATCAGATGTTCTGTCCGCCTCACGTCATGTATGTGTACAGCTTTTTTGTATTAAAGGAATTTGTGTCAATTACCGTGACTCTTTTTTTCGAATGTTGAATGCGTAAAGTTCATAACTTCGATCACCCCTAACGTCAAACAAAACTTAAATGAACGTGCTTATCCCACCCTCAACATGAACCTTCCCTCCCCAGCGCTCTGGCCCGGGTGTTCCCATTTGCTGTGTAACATGATCGCTGCAGATGCAAAGCCATAATTCTCTGCAGAGCCACACATCTGTCGGTGAAGGGATGCTCCGCGAAAACAAAGGAACGAGGTAACCGCTGGTGGTTAATTGCAGGAGGGAAGTTGGAGGTCCACACGCAGACTGGACTCAGTGCCACATCACAAACCCCTGCTCGGCTGCGTAATACTGCAACATGCATTTCGCACAAATCGTGCTCTTTCTTTCGCTCACTCAGGGTTTGTGCGCCCTACCGCAGCACTGCGGGACGGGCGATAACGTGGGTAAGGTCAACTCACTTTAAAGATTTTGAATTTGGAAAAAGTACTTTCAAACGGCTCTACTAGTAGGTTCTTGCACGGCGATAAGGTTGCATGTCTGGTATCCGCTGCTTTGTGCTGAAAAGTTGTTAGAATCAGCCGAATTCATCGTTTTAAAGGCTACTTTATAACACAGTTCGAGTTAATTTCGGTGCATGTTGCCTCGCTGTCATGCATTGATCGTCGTTTGCCATGAAAGTCTGTGTTTATCAAGATTGAATCCAGCTTTTCGGATCTTGTTGTGAACACGTTGGACATATTAGTTACATCCATTGACTCACTAAAGCTGTTCGCGAACTAAGTATGTTGTTAGTTGTCTTATCCCTGTCCGGCTTGGCTGTTGTTACGCTTGGATATGTCGCCCCCTAGCGGATCTTCTCCTCCCTGCCTGAAGGGACAGATGTTGGTGGCTCTACTGATTTGCCATTTTTGCTATTTTCTTTTCCACAGGACCATGCAGTAACAATGCAGCGGCTGAGGAAAAACGTAGGTTCTATTAAAAATCCATTAATCTAAGTATTTGTCAGTGGCATCGAATGAATGATAGGCGATACATAATGTACGCCTATCTATAACAAGTTTTGTAACATTGTTATTTATCAATGTTCTTTTAAGATTGTTTGTTTTTAAACATAACTAGGCCTACATGAAGGTAGTGGTATTACATAAATTACCGTAAAATTATTTACACAAATTGTAAATTATATGCAAATGAATGTAACCTGATAATCTAATCCAAATCAGTTATCCTAGCAATTGTTAGCGCTTGGCACTTGGTTCTATGAACATCCTTACTGTAACGACAGCGATATATTGTTGTTTCTCTTTCTTATGAACAAAAGTAATTATTGTGAGTCGTTTTGGATAAAGGCGCCTGCTTAATGCCCTAAATGTAATTAAATGTAAACCTTTTTCCCCCACAGCTAAATGCACAGAGCTGAACCTTGGCTACTGCAATAACATGGACTACTCCAGGTGAGACCCACACACACACTGATATACACACTAATAACTACACATCACACACACACTGATATACACACTAATAACTACACATCACACACACACACACTGATATACACACTAATAACTACACATCACACACACACACTGATATACACACTAATAACAACACTTCACACACACTAATATATATATATACACACTAATAACTACACATCACACACACACACACACTGATATACACACTAATAACTACACATCACACACACACTGATATACACACTAACAACTACACATCAACACACCACACTGATTATACACACTAATAACTACACATCACACACACACACTGATACTACTACACATACATAACTACACATCACACACACACACTGATATACACACTAATAACTACACATCACACACACACTGATATACACACTAATAACTACACATCACACACACACACTGATATACACACTAATAACTACACATCACACACACACACACTGATATACACACTAATAACTACACATCACACACACACTGATATACACACTAATAACTACACATCACACACACACACTGATATACACACTAATAACTACACATCACACACACACTGATATACACACTAATAACTACACATCACACACACACTGATATACACACTAATAACTACACATCACACACACACTGATATACACACTAATAACAACACTTCACACACACTAATATTTATACACACTAATAACAAAACTTCACACCCACTGATATGCACACCAATAACAACGAGTCACACACACACTGATATACACACTAATAACACACAGTGAGCTACGTCTGCTCATGACACGGGCTGTGTTCCATAATTCACCCGTTCATCCACACATTCACACACCGGCGACGGCGTTGTCAGCCACGCAGGGCGACAGCCAGCTGGTCAGGAGCAGTCAGGGTGAGGCGCCTCACTCAGGGACACCCCCACACTCAGCTAGGGGGAGCCGGGGATCGAACCAGCAACCTTCTGGATACCAGTCGACCCCGCTCTACCTCCTGAGCCACGTGACGCCCCAATGCATCCCCCTACCCCTCCCCCCCTCCCCAGTACAGGACGTGTACCCCAACATCCTGGCCACATGCCCCCCCTAATATACTCCCTCCCTCCCTCCCCCCCCCAAACAGGACCATCTTACCCCCAACATCCTGGGCCACATGCCCCCCTAATACCTCCCCTCCCTCCCCCCCCCAAACAGGACCATCTACCCCAACATCCTGGGCCACATACCCCCCTAATACCTCCCCTCCCCCCCCCCAAACAGGACCATCTACCCCAACATCCTGGGCCACCGCACCCAGCTGGAGGCCGAGTCGGGCCCGGAGTACCTCCTGCTGACGGTGCTCCACGGCCTGCTGAACGGGGAGTGCTCCCCGGACATCCGGCTGGTGGGCTGCTCCGTGCTGGCTCCCCGTTGCCGGGGCGACCGCGCCGTCAAGCCCTGCCGCAGCACGTGCGACGAGCTGCGGCGGCACTGCAGCCATGCCTTCGAGTCCATCGACATGGCCTGGCCCTACTTCCTGGACTGCGACCGCTTCTTCGCCAGCACGGAGGAGGGCTGCTACGACCCCCTGGCCGGGCTGAAAGGTCAGTGCCCTACCCTGGTCTGATAATAGGATAAAGACCCATAGGTCAAATACATCTCGCCCTCTAAGTATGTGGAATATATGCAGTCAAATAGTGTGCAATGAGAAATAGCAGCAAATAGGTTTGCAGCACGATACGGTGGACAGGTATGGTGATATAACCATGAGGTGTTGTGTCAAGACTCACTTGTTCAGATTTCACCAGGACTCTGCATAGCCCCCCCCCCACACACACCTCTCTTAAGCACTTATCATATGTTGTACGCTCTGCACTAAAAAATAGTACTTTGCATTGGGTAGCATCTTATCCTAGCTATCTTTGTTTTATACAGGTAATTGTTTAACCTAATGATTATTAGTGTTTGTTCTATGAACATCCTTACTGTACCAACAGAGATATATTGTTGTTTCTCTTTCTTCTGACAAATGTACTTATTGTACATTGCATCTCCTCCTCCTCTTTACCTTATCTTCTCTCTATTCTGCTCTCTTTAACTTTTCTCATGTCTTTGCTCCTCCTCCTCCTCCTCTCCCCTCCTCCTCATCCTCCTCCTCCCCCTCCTCCTTCTCCCTCTTCCTCCTCCTCCTCCTCCTACTCCCCCTCCCTCTCCTCCTCTCCCCTCCTCCTCCTCCTCCTCCTCCTCCTCCTCCTCCTCCTCTACTCCCTCCTCCCTCTCCTCCTCCTCTCCTCTCCTCCTCCTCCTCCTCTTCCTTCCTCCTCCTCCTCCTCCTCCTCCTCCCTCCCTCTCCTCTCCTCCCCCCTTTTCCTCATCTCTCCTTCTCCCCCCTCCTCCTCTCTCTCCTCCTCCCCCTCATCCCTCTCCTCCTCCCCCCTTTTCCTCATCCTCCTTCTCCCCCTCCTCCTCCCTCTCCTCCTCCCCCTCATCCCTCTCCTCCTCCTCCTACTCCTCCTCCTCCTCCTCCTCCTTGTCCTATGTGTTTCCTCCTCTCTTTACCTCATCTCCATTGTCTCCTCCTGCTCTCTCTACCTCGCCTCATGTGTCTCCTCCCTCCTCCTCCCTCCACCTCCCACCTCCTCCCCTCCTCCTCCTCCTCCTCCTCCTCCCACCTCCTCCCTCTTCCTCCCTCCTCCTTCCAGCCAGACAGGAGCAGTCGCTCGCCAGCCTGTCCCCGGAGGAGCCCAGCACCATCATCCAGTTCACCTACACCCCCAACGGCCAGATGTACGGCCTTCTCAAGCGGACCGCCGCCAAGTGCTCCCACATCGCCCAGGTCTACAGCCTGGGCCGCAGCACCGAGGGCCGCGACCTGCTGGCCATCGAGTTCTCCCGTAACCCCGGGAAACGAGCTCAGTGAGTCAGGACCTAGTCGCCGCGGTAACACACAAAAAAGGGGGTTTTGGGGGGAATTGGGGACCCCTTGATTGACACTTGAGACCCCCTAAAAGCTTTAATAGTTTAATGTGGGGGGTATGCGGATAAATCGTAAAAATATTATTTTTCACGTAAAGTATATGTTGTAAAAGCTTACTATGTCCAGTAAGCCTTAGTCAAAAGGCACAACATTTATTCACACATATGAATAGGCTCCAGAGAAATATTGATGTTGTGTTTATTGGTATATTGCCGTTGAACACTCGGTTGATTCCGGTCTGCCTCATCGTCTTCCTCCCTGTTCTCCTCGCCCCCTCCCAGTGGAGCCTGAGCTCAAGCTAGTGTCCAACATGCATGTTCTCATCTTATGGCGCATTTCCACTAGCACGGCTCGGCTCGGTATGGCTCGGCTCGGCGCTACTTGCGTGTTTCCACTAGCACGCAGTACCTGCAACCGGGTACATTTTTGGTATCACCTCAGCCCTGGTTCCAAGCGAGCCGAAGCGTTACTAATGGCGCTTTTCCACTACACCTTTCCAGCGCGACTCGCCTCGACTCGCCTCGACTCGCCTCGGTTCTTTTTGCGTTTCCACTAGGGAAAGTACCTGGTACCAGGTACTATTTTAGTACCTGCTCTGGTGAGGTTCCAAGCGAGTCAAGCCAGTACTAAAATGTGACGTCGACACACTGCTCCGCTGGCGCCGCTGATTGGTCAGGAGAGTGTCGTCACTCGTCTCATCTTCGGCTTCATACTGCTGTACGGCCTTCCCAAAACTCTCCTGTACTTTTCTGTGTTGTTGTTTGTCTCGCCGCCTGCAGCCTTTTCTGACTATCTTTCTTTTGCTTTGTTTGTGACAAAAAAGCCACAGAACGAGCAGCAAGTACACCACTGCCTTCCATGTCCTCCATTGTTTGTGTTGTGTTTGTGTCGCGCATAGAACATCCCTTGTGTCACGCAGTTTCGCACCGCCGTGCTATGACGACCCCGCCCACGTTGAGTAGGTACTTTTTGTAATGGAAAAGGAACGTGGCCGAGTCGAGGCGAGCCGAGGCGAGGCGAGTCGAGGCGAGTCGTGCTGGAAAAGTGTAGTGGAAAAGCGCCATAAAACGTGACGTCAGCCGACTGCCTTCCACTGATTGGCCGATGAGTGTCGTCACTGGAAGCGTCATAACCGCGCGACTTTTCAATAGTGTTTTGTCTCGCGGCCCGGAGTCTTCTCTGGCTCTCTTCTCTTGCCTTCTGTGCGACAAAAAGCCACAGGGTGAGCAGCAACACGATCGCCTCCATGTCCTCCATGCTGTCCTCCTCTGATGTTGTTGTTGTTGTTCTGGGCTTCCGGATTTGTACGTTGCTCGGCGCGTGTAAATGACGTCACAGCGGTTTCGCGCAGCCGTGTTATGACGACCCCGCCCACGTCGAGGAGGCACCAGTTGTAATGGAAACACAACCAAACCGAGCCGAGCCGAGCCGTGCCGAGCCATGCTAGTGGAAATGCTCCATTAGTGTCCGCTGTCCTCATCTCCCCGATCACCCTCTGTCTTCCTTCCCCTCTACCTATACCCTATACCCCCCCCCCCCCCCCACCCCCACCTTACCCCTCTCTTGACCTCCGGTCTCATCTGTCGTCCTTCCTGTCTTCTCTCCCCCTCCACCTAACCCCCTCCAGCCTGCCCCGCCTCACCCATCTCTGGTCTCATCTCTCACCGTCTCCCTTCCTGTTCTCCCCTCCTCCCCAGTGGAGCCGGAGATCAAGCTGGTGGGCAACATGCACGGTAACGAGGTGCTCGGCCGCCAGCTGCTCATCTACCTGGCCCAGTACCTGTGCTCCGAGTACACGCTGGGCAACGAGCGCGTGCAGGCGCTGGTCAACAGCACGCGCATCCACATCCTGGCCTCCATGAACCCCGACGGCTACGAGCTGGCGGCCGCCGAGGTAGAGGACAGCAGCGACCGGGACCCCAACCACCAGGAAGTAAATACTGTTAAGATTGAGGAAAAAATAAAGATCAACCTGCCATTATCCGCCTCTGTCCCGCATGGCTTGTCTGCTCTGTCTGTCTGTCTGTCTGTCTTAAAGGGGACATATTATACCAACAGGTGTGAGTGTGATTAGCCTTACAAGCCTTTTCGAAAATCGGCCCCATATGACATCTCTAGTGGGCGTGTCCACCTAGATCTGCGCTGGATAGATGAGCAACGTTTACTTCAGTCCACTGGGTAGGCTGGTGGACTGATCTATCCAGCACAGATCTAGGTGGACACGCCCACTAGAGATGTCATATGGGGCCGATTTTCGAAAAGGCTTGTAAGGCTAATCACACTCACACCTGGTGGCATAATATGTCCCCTTTAAGACAGACAGACATCTCTCTGTCTAGCCAACCTGAACTTAGGGACCGCTTATCCAACTGAACCCTCTGAGGAAATGTGACCACTATCGCCCCCTGTTGAATCTGTCCGGAATTTCCATTTCCCTCACTTGTTTTTCCAGTTGGGATTTCCTAATCTTTTTGTTGATGCATGCAGTGCACTTGGGACTTTTCCAATTCCTATTCCTATCCTTTACTGTTCATTCAACGTCATGTCAGACTGACATAACCTTCCAATGTTTGCACGTATAAAAAGGCCTCAGATGTTACCCTCACATCTTAGCACACCTCTAAATACAGAAACATATTGGAATGATCTTCTGTATGCAAAGATATATATTAAAGCCAGCTGCATAGCAATATGTAATACACTGCAAAGTGAATTTGATATTGCTTGCTAAAATTTGATTGACAAATATTTTCGACAAAAATATTTATAATGCAATGCACTGAATGATTTTTGAGTTTAGCCACATTGATGCATGGTCTTTCTGTCTAAATCGACTGCTTTGGTAGTTTATTAAGCAAATTAAGTAAATGTGTGAAGAAAAGTCACATCTGAGTGAAAAATACATTTGTCTGAGACATATATATTATGACATATATATTTGACAAATGTATTTCCACTGATTTGCAATAGTTTCTTTGCCATATTTGTATGAATGTGAAATATGGGACAAATATATCAAATCTATCTTTGCAAAATAGTTGTTGGATAGATTGGACATTAAATAAATGTGTATGATATTACACATTTGTAAGGTTGTGTCTTAACTGCCACAACATCGGATACATGGTCATCATCTTTGACATCTTAACATTTTTACTCAATTAAATTTACTCATTTAACTCCTAAATTTACTCATATTCATACTGAATTCATGTCTTATATGTTTTTTAATTAAATAACCACTAATATCTAACAGCCAACTTATTAAGCTCTGTATTAACAGTGCTATCTGCCGTATGTAGCTCAGTGCTAACAGTGCTTTTTGGCCTATGTAGCTCAGTGCTAACAGTGCTATCTGGCCTATGCAGCTCAGTGCTAACAGTGCTAGCTGGCCTATGTAGCTCTATGTTAACAGTACTAGCTGGCCATGTAGTTCTGTATTAACATTGCTCAATGGCATATGTAGCTCAGTGCTAACAGTGCTAGCTGGCCTATGTAGCGCTGTATTATCAGTGCTAGCTGGCGCATGTCGCTCTTTATTAAGAGTGCTATGTAGCTCTGTGTTAACAGTGCTAGCTGGCCTATGTAGCTCTGTGTTAACAGTGCTAGCAGGCCTAGGTAGCTCTGTGTTAACAGTGCTAGCTGGTATGTAGCTCAGTGCTTACAGTGTTAGCTGGTATGGAGCTCAGTGCTAACAGTGCTAGCTGGCCTATGTAGCTCTGTGCTAACAGTGCTAGCCGGTAGTAGCTCTGTATTAACAGTGCTAGCTGGCATGTAGCTCAGTGCTAACAGTGCTAGCTGGCCTATGTAGCTCAGTGCTAACAGTGCTAGCTGGTATGTAGCTCAGTGCTAACAGTGCTAGCTGGCTGAACTCCTCCTCAGGGCCCACTAATGAACGGATGGACCAACGGACGCGGCAACGCTCAGAGCATCGACCTGAACCGGAACTTTCCGGACCTGACCTCGGTTCTGTACCGCAACCGGCGCAGCCGACACTACCGCACCGACCACATCCCCATCCCTGACTCCTTCTGGTTCGGGAAGGTGACCAAGCTACTCCATTCTCAGCAAAATATGTATTTCTAAGCATATGTATTCATATATTATATATTTTAGATATCTATCTATCTATCCATCCATCCATCCATAATAGCCTATATGATTATATGATTATTAATATTATTATCATCATTATTGTTGTTCTTATTTGCAACCTAAATATGCATAATTATATGTTTTATT
Source organism: Melanogrammus aeglefinus (assembly GCA_900291075.1). Lineage (NCBI taxonomy): Eukaryota > Metazoa > Chordata > Actinopteri > Gadiformes > Gadidae > Melanogrammus > Melanogrammus aeglefinus. Next base: position 30,852 of record OLKM01002948.1, on the reverse strand, counting down.
AATAGGCCTAGTATGCTTAACCTTATTACTGTTATTATACCTATATTAATACTTATAGTACTGCAGTGGCTGCTGTTTTTGTTATTATAAATAGTCATAATTTTAATCGTCAATATTATAATTAATAATAAAAAATATTGATATTTTAATATTATATTATATTATATTATCATAATTATTATTATCATTAGTCGTAGCAGTGAGGTAAGTAGCAGGATGCTGGAACGCAAACTTATTTTTCATATTATTTCCTCGCTGGCCTGTAGGTGGCGCCAGAGACCTACGCAGTGATGAAGTGGATCCGCTCCATTCCATTCGTACAGTCCGCCAGCCTCCACGGCGGGGAGCTCGTTATCTCGTATCCGTTTGACTTCTCGCGACACCCGCAGGAGGAGCGGATGTTCTCCGCGACTCCAGATGAACTGGTGGGCGGGGCAGACAAATATATTCTAGAACATACTGAAAATATCCCAGATAGAGAGGGGGCCAGTTAAGGTCTGGATGGGGCAACGGTAGATAAAATAAGACAAAGACAAAATCTGATATTTGCTACAAACACAGACACGCATACATTGTTTTTCTTTCTTAGCAATTTTACATTAATTGATATTGCTTGATAAACACAAGATTTCGAAACCAAACAAATATAAAAAGCGTTCCCATTCCCTCCTGCCGCCCGCCCTGTGACGGTGGTGAACCCAGGCCTTCAAACACCTGGCCCGCACCTACGCGGACTCCCACGCCACCATGTCCAACAACGACACGGACCGGTGCGGGGCCTCGTTCTACCGGAACGGGGGCATCATCAACGGGGCCTTATGGTACAGCTTCGCAGGCGGTGAGTGATCGAACCACCTGCCCTGAAGCTCAGCACATCAGAATCAGAATTACTTTAATGACATCTTATTGCACAAGTACCCAAGAGTAAAATTCGTAGGCTTGGTGTCTTAGAATGTGTCTACACATGTCTGAGATTCATTCAGAACCGAGATATGAAGGATTATTGTCGTGGAACGATTAATCTTATTATAATATACAATTATATTCAAATTATATTTACCTTGTTCATGTAATTACTGTTCAATTTTAAAGGAATTGTATTCATTCTCCCCGCACCTTGAGATGCCTCCCTTCCTCTCTGTAATTGAGAGTTGTTAAGGTAGTTGGTGTTTGAATTGCCACTGTTGCCACAAAGTCTGATATTAAGGCCATGCCAATCGACTGACTTCTTTGTAGATTCCATTAACTGTCTTGCAGCCTCGCTGACTTCACTTCCCCCATAGTATATTGCAGTTAAACTTTGTAACCTTTGTATTAACTGCCCTTAATGCAAAGTTTCCCTGTAAGAATCATGTTCACCGATTGTCTCGTTGAATGCCTTTTGTGGTGTAACTTTGCTGTCTTTATCTTCCCATGATCATGCTCTAAAATGAATCTAAAGATTTGAGTGTGCCTTAAAAAGTGTCTTAAAAACAAAACTATTCTCCATCAATTGTGCTCCTTCTCACAAACTCTGTTCTGGTCGCAGGTATGTCCGACTTCAACTACCTGCACACCAACTGCATGGAGATCACAGTGGAGCTTGGCTGTGATAAGTTCCCGACCGAGGCAGAGCTGTACCCCGAGTGGAAACGCAACAAGGAGGCTCTGCTCAGCTTCATGGAGTCGGTGAGTGGTTGAGGTCAACAGGTATTAGTTTGGTTTAGCAGCGTGACTGAGACTGTCCCTTCCCCTCCCAGGTCCATCGGGGGATTAAGGGCGTGGTGAGGGACATGGACGGCTATGGAATCAAAGGAGCCACCATCGCCGTCAGGGGAATCAGGAAGGATGTGACCACAGGTAGCCACCCTCCTCCTCCTCCTCCTCCTCCTCCTCCTCCTCCTCCTCCTCCTCCTCCTCCCTCCTCCTTCCTCCTCCTCCTCCTCCTCGTTCCCAGGTCACAGTGTCGCCTGCCTCGGTGGAATCCTACCTGAGTTTGTCCTCACCTTGTGTTGCTATGTGTTCACAGTGTTGACACACGTGTAATGAGTTACATTTACCTTTACCTTCAGGGCATTTAGCGGACACTTTTATCCAAAGCGACTTACAATAATTACATCTGTCTGAAGAAAGAGAAACAAGAATATACCGTGGTCGGTACAGTAAGGACGTTCATAAAACCAAGTGCCAAGCACCAACACCCGCTCTACCAACAGGTGGTATAGCGGGTCGGCCGGTAACCGGAAGGTTGCTAGTTCGATCTCCGGCTCCTCCTAGCTGAGTGTGGAGGTGTCCCTGAGCGAGACGCCTCACCCTGACTTCTCCCGACGAGCTGGCTGTCGCCCTGCGGGGCTGACTCCGCCGTGAGCCATCGTGTGTTAGCGTGTGCATTAATGGGTGAATATTGTAAAGCCCTTTGAGTGGCCACTGGTTAGAAAAAGCGCCGTATGAGGGCAGTCTGTTTACCTCTGTCCTCATCCCCGTACCCGTGTCTTGTGACTTCCTCCAGCGGAGGACGGGGACTACTGGCGTCTCCTGAACCCCGGGACCCACATCCTGACGGTCACGGCCAAGGGATACTCCCAGGTCTCCAAGCGCGTCCGTCTGCCCCACAACATGCTCAGGGCCGGGGTGGTCAACTTTGTCCTGAAAAAGGTGAACGCTGCACTGTGTCATTCGTTTGTACGCCAGCATATGGTTGTTTAGATGTCGATTGTCTTGTGATTGTTGTCATTGTTTGTTATCATCTTTGTTACATAAAATAAGGATAACTTGTTAGTATATATCCATTTAAACTCTGATTTACTAGCACCAGAACAATGTTACAAGGGACCCTCATAGCGCCTCCTAAGGCATGGGATTAACAACGCTTACTTTTGACTCTCCATTGCATACATAAAAGTTGCCGTGTTTATAAGTAACTTTTTATCTACTGCAGCCATCCTGCTTGGTCAGAATCATTTAAAGTGCATGAAACCTGCCCAACCGCTTCTTAATTAGCGGCGCTTTCTTTCCAAAATCAATCTTCAACAATCAATATCTCCGGTGGAGTGGAAAGGCATAAGAACGTCTCAGTTTGAATCAAAGAGACGACGGCGGCGACCGTTCAGCATCACTGCTGTCCTCATCAGCACTCTCATCTACGTTCCTATGCCTTCCTTCCTTTATCTGTGTCCTCCCTTCCTCCTCCCTCCCTCCCCCTCCCTCCTCTCCCCTCCCCCAGGTCCCGCTGGAGCCCGACATCGACGACCACTTCTTCCCAATGGCCGACTCCTGGGAGCGCTTCGACCCCTACAACCAGTTCGAGCGCTACGGCGCGGTGGAGCGCGGCGAGGGCGGCCTGGAGCGCCAGGAAAAGCCCTGGTGGTGGAACTACTTCTCCCAGTTCTCCTTCTCCCCCCCGACGTGGCTGCTGCGTAACGTCTAGACACCGGGCCCGACCAGAGAGAGAGAGAGAGAGAGAGAGAGAGAGAGAGAGAGAGAGAGAGAAACGCTTAACGCTAATGTAGCATTGTAGGAGCGACCGGTAATGGAGGAGCGGATATTTGCTATTGAAGCGAGGGAGAGGGAGCCATTACGGGTTACGTGTATCACAGAGGAGGGGGAGTGGTCCCATGTGCTTCACTGGCAGAATGGGAAACAGGCTAAATATAATTCCAATCCGAAACCTTGGCTTTAGCTCCGTTTTTAACGTTTGCTGTTGCATTAAAAGCATCGCTTTGGAAGTGGATGAGTTAGACCCTGTAGAATTATTTATAAAAGATGGATCATTTGTGTTTTGTCAGTAGCATCGCAGTCACTACTTTATGTTGTCTCTCTTTTTTTTTTACTCTGATCGACGACAAAGACAATGGTGAGATGAACAGGAGGGCTTGGCTTTCTTTCGGTGGTCTAGGTGCGTTCTCTACAGGTGGTGTATTATCTTCAGACTGTTGTACGTCTCGGTGTCTGGAGCGAAATGGTTAGAACCTGTCTATGTGCAGCTTGTCTCTGTGATGTATTTCGTAATATCCCCTGACAGCAGGAGTTACCCTGTAGTTTTTAAGGATGACAAATACACATAGTTGTCATTAACAAGAAAGTGTGATTTTCCAACCACTTTGCTGTCGGTTTAAATGTTCTTCTTCATAGGTCACGTCCATAGCTATATGTCTTGGGAATGTATTCAAGGTCATGTCAAAGCACTACCTGTCTGAAATATATTACCAATAATATTATCTGACTTCTCTAAATACAAAACACGGAAATCAAATTTTTTCTATTGTGTCTCATCTCACCTGTGATTTTTGTTCAATTAAATGATGCTCTTAATAAAATTATGTTCATCATTTAACTGGACAATTATCTTAAAACTTGTTATTGAGGCAGTTGAACTATTAAGTCACAAGATGGTGCTAAAGAACATATTTTTTGCTTGAAAGTTATGATCAAGACTCTATACACGCACGCTAACACACGATACACGCATGCATTCACGCACATGCACACGCATACCTTCATAAGCGCATGCACACACACGCTCACACACACACACACAAACGCTTACATACATAAGATTAAAAAGCTGTTTGCTGAAGAGACACATTGTTCCTTTAAATGCATAACGTGGTACTTTAAGGACTTTTTTCTCCTAAACCCTCACTATTTGAATAAAGCTGTGGGCCTATGCTAGTATCCACTGGGCATTTAATACTTCAGTTATGAATCATCAATGAAGCAGAAGTAAGAAGGCTTTCGCAGGCCAGCCAGGGGAAGTAGCCAGGCTCCTGCACAAAGGACTCAAACAACATAATAGAGTATTAAAGTTAATGTTAAGTGTTTTCTCATAATGGATGATGGATGTGTGTGTGTGTACGTGGGGGGGAGGTATTTGTGTGTGTGTGTGTGTGTGTGTGTGTGTGAGTGTGTGTGTGTGTGTGTGTGTGTGTGTGTTGTGGTGTGTGTGTGTGTGTGTGTGTGTGTGTGTGTGTGTGTGTGTGTGTGTGTGTGTGTGGGTGTGTGTTTGCGTGCGTGCGTGTGTGCCTTTGTGTGTGTGTATTTGTATGTGCATGTGTGTGTGTTTTAAGTGCACACAAATGACATATATTTGGCATTTCTTTAAATTACATTGAATCTAACAAGTGCAATTTTCTTTTATGCTGTGGATGGGGGGGGGGGGGGGGGACGCTTAATTTTCTACTAAAGCAAATGCCCCCTGATCTAATTGTACAGGTAATTTGTGAAATAGGCGTCTGGGTAATGAAGCTGTCTAATAAGTTGCAGGAGTACACTCAATCACAGCCGTGTGACCCTATCCTGAAGCGTGTTTAAACAGGGTTCAACAGCCAGGCGGAAAAAAAACCAATAGAAAACTGCTTACTTTTATTTTACAGCTGCTATTTATTTTCTGGTGAGAACATTTCTGCTGACTTTTAACTTGGAGAATGTTGAGTAAAAATGAGTCAACTAGTGAACTGCCACTGATATGTCAATAATCAAACTGTATTTTTAAGCTCCAATCAAGGATAAATCAAGAACCAAATCAAACATGTCAAATAGTGAATTTGATTATTAAAATAGACCTACGATTTATTCAGCCAGGACACAGGCATTTTTAAATTACAAATGTTATCCAGAGCAACGCACACAAATATGAAACATATGAATTGACGCCTTAAGGTACACAATGAAATTATACTACACTTGTTAACCAATGAAAGTTTCACATCATATCTGTTACGCTGATTAACAACGCCGTCATTCACGCGACTTAACCAACCACCAGCGGTCACAACTGAAACTGAGAACGCCTTGGGGGGGGGATCGCGTGCCGTGCCAACCCTCTTCCTCTGTCCTGTCCATCTGCTGAGCGGTTTACAGCAAAGTGACCTGTGCTTGAACCAAAGTACATGCATTAATCCCCCCCGCGTATGCATTACCACCCCATCTGATAATTACATGGAAGGGACCCTGCAGCATGGATCACAGTACGCATCAGGGCCCGAAGCGAATGCCAGCGGTGAGCTGACTGGACAGCAGGATGGAGATGTGTGGTTCCATTGCACAACGCAAATGAATACATGATGCATATATAAATGTAGACATTTTTACGCTTTGCTTGTAGACTGGGAGTACGCGCTCAACGTTTGAGGGTTGGATTATAGTCTCAGACCTAGGTGTCTGATAAACCCACCGCTTCTAGAGTCGAAGCAACAGCACGTTTTCGTACCTCCCAACAGTTTTTTCAAGATGGCTCTTAAAATCATGCTGTAATTATCTTCTTTCCAAGGCAATGTGTTCCCAGATGCCTCCTCCTAATGTTCTTGCAATGAGTTTCCATCTGGCGACCCCTCCTCACCCCTCCTC
>OLKM01002948.1:19528-22028 GCA_900291075.1 Melanogrammus aeglefinus | reverse complement strand
TAGCCCGGTGTGCTGGGAGTCCAGAGACTACCGGTGAGCCCGGCCCCGGTGGATCAGCGCTCTAACCCTCCTTGTGAGGAGGCTGATGATCGGCTCATGGGTTTGTATTGCTTAGCGTAGCGTGGGTCCACCGGACGATACGGTAACACTGCTATTACTGCTGCTGCTAGCGCTGCTACTGCTAATAGCGCTTATATAATACTACTACTACTGCTAGCTATTAGCGCTTACTATAATGCCACTATTCTTGCTAGTACTGGTATAATAATACTAATACTAAAACTTCTATTAGCGCTGATACTGCTATTGGCGCAAATATAATACTATACTACTACTTCTGCTAGTACTGATATATAAATGCTACTTATACTACTACGACTATTAGGGCTAATATACTACTACTACTAGGCCTATTACTGCTGCTAGTACCGATATAATACTACTAATACTGCTACTGCTATTTGCACTACTGCTGCTATTAGGGCTAATACAATGGTACTACTATAATAATAATAATATAATAATAATACCACTACTACAACTAATGCTACTAGTAGACTCCGGTAGACATGTTGAAACGTCATGTTTTCGTTATCATTTGGTATGCTGAATCTTCTGCTCTTGATGCTTCAGGTAAGTCATTATATTAGTCAGTGTCGACAGCCTGCAATTTTGGCAGCCTCCCATATCACGAAACTCAGTTTTACGATTAATAATGTTACTTAATGTACATTGTACACACTTAATCTACATTGCACTTATTCCTAGTACTTAATTGTGTAACATTTCAACCCAGTCTCACGGAAACACGTGACACTGTCACGTCACGTCATTTAATCTATTCCTTTGTGATCTGGGACACGTAATTTCAATTTTTTTGTGCCAAAAGCACAAATTTCAAACTCATTCGAAAAAGAAGAGATGAAGCAGATACCCTTTTTTCCGTTGCCAGCAGCATACCTGCATTAAATATATCTGTGAATTGTCACAATTTTCTAGAATCAAAGGTGAAAGTAGAAACGGGTGGCCAAAAGCTGTCATATTGTTCGAAATTTGTGCTTTTGGCACGAAAAAATTTAAATTATGTGTCCCAGATCACGAATGAATAGATTAAAAGACGTGACAGTGTCACGTCTTTCCGTGAGACTGGGTTGAACATTTGCAGTAGCTGCTAGCTGTACACAGGGAATGGGTTAGCCTAGCGTTTGTTAATACTTGGCTCTATGAACATCTTTACTGTACCGACAGCGATATATTGGTTCACTTCTTATGACAAAGGTACTTGTTGTAAGTCGCTTTGGATAAAAGCGTCTGCTAAATGCCCTAAATGTAAATGTAAATAATAATATTAGAAGAGCCGATGACGTGCAGCCTTCCTCCACCACCGCCACTACCCTCCTGATATCAGCCAGGCCGATGTAGCAGGGCTGTCTCAGGGCGATGTTGTCCGGGTTCCGGCGAGAGAGACCCTGCAGTCATTAGGCCAGAAGCAGGGCACCCAGCTGGAGATCCCATGGCTCCTGGAAGGAGAATCCCCCTGCCCTATTGCCCCACTCGCTGTGCTCAGCCAGAGCCCGCTGTAATTGCTGCAACAGCAGCAGCTCTTAATAAAGGGTGTGTGTCATCCCCCATCCCCGGCCCGCATGTCTGTCCGCGCCACACGGCCGGCAACTAGACCCCAACCCGCTTGTGTGTGTGTGTGTGTGTGTGTGTGTGTGTGTGTGTGTGTGTGTGTGTGTGTGTGTGTGTGTGTGTGTGTGTGTGTGTGTGTGTGTGTGTGTGTGTGTGTGTGTGTGTGTGTGTGTGTGTATGTGTGTGTGTGTGCGTTTCTCGGGGTGCAAGTTCATGTTATGTGTGCGTGTGTGTATGACCAACCATATACAGAACCTACAACACATCAACAAAGAGAGAAAGTCTGATAACATTGATGTTGATGTCAGCGATACGTTTGGGCTCTCAATTCATCTTCATAATAACAAAGAAATCCTTAAAAAAAAGACTTAAAAACTGACGTTTTTTCCGACCGCCCTTCAGACATACATTCTCAAGAGAGGAGCTCTTCCTTCTGGCCCCCGGGGAGCCCCCCAGACGGACTCACTTCCTTTACACAACACACCCATGACCGCCCATCCGCGCCGCTCACAAAGGCCGTCAGGGGGATTTGCTAAGATGGGCGCTGATCTTTCCTGTGAGCGCTCTATTGTTTTGTTTGATTTGCTCGGCGGAGGCTTGGCCGGCTGCGTGTCACCGCCGCACAATGGAGCGGGGCTGAGGCCTCCTGACCCCCTGCACTCCTTTACCAGCCTAATCGCCCCCTAAGAGGGCCGGTCGGTGCCGGCGCCGTGTGTTTACACCTCCGCCGCTTTTTTTCCCCTCTGTTTGGTGTGAAGTTATTGAGCGACTTCCTCTCGGAACCGCCGGCCGGTCGCTTTCGTTCTGCGGCTCGCGGCTCGAGACTGACATCCTTTCCTCTGGCTCTGGAGTCAATTAAGCGTGTGTG